>CATIWQ010106753.1:0-32821 GCA_949673415.1 Euphorbia schlechtendalii
AGAGCATTTGGAGAGTTAGAGAAAAATTAGTAGAGAGGAAAATTAAAAGCGGGTCAAGCAAAAATTAAGTCTAGTAATTTTTGCGCCTTTGATTACATCTATTAAGGGTTTTCTTTAAGAGAATTTCTTTAAAAATTCTCAAGGATAATTGGGTGTGAGGTGAGAGTTTTGTAAGCACTGTGTAGCTTTCTACATAAATAAAGTCTGCAGCAGCTCCGGAGAGGTAGGCGAAATTGGCCGAACTCCGTTATAAAATATTGTGTTATTTTTTCCACTATTATTTTTTTTTCGCATTCCATTAATCTGGTAGTACGGGAATTACCATGTTTATTCCCTAACAGCTTCAACTCGTACATCTTTAAAGGTTGAAACATAGCCGGTTGAAGCTTTTAAAAGTTTGAACTCAGTGGGAGTAAGACGAGCACTAAAGCCGTTGATAGCATGAGTATAGCTATAGAGAAGCTAAGAAGAAGCAACTTCTGCTGCAGAGACGGAAGAAGTGGTTTTAGATTCTTCCAAAACAGAGGAAAGAGTGGACAAGTGCCAACTATGGTGTGTAGAAAAGGCTCTGGGCATGACAGAATAGTCCATGTGGACAATATAAGTGTCGGTTTGTGCTATTGCTGGGGGAATTATGAGTGAGAAAGCAGTGGTAAGAGCAAGCCATGCGTACAAATTGATGTTGTAATACATTTCACTGGTTGAAGGGTAGGAATGATTTTTTTTAATTACACAATTGTGTTTGTTAAAATGGGCAGGGTTTAGGTTTTGATCATTAATGGTTCTTTTGTCTACTTGTGGAGGTGGATAGAGCATTTAATATGAAAAGGACTAGTTAATTGCCATTAATAGAATATGAAAAAAACATACACTGAAGCTTGGTTGGTATGCCATAGTGAGGTGCTGTATTTAGATGATATGTGTCAAAATGACAGTGTTTGTAATAGTTAATGTAATAGAGTAAAGTCTACAGTCTTATCTCCAGCTTTATGTTTTTCCTCTCTTTTTCGTTTAAGAATGGGGGTCCATTAAATTATGTATTTTTGTTCTGATCTGGATGCTCTTCCCTCATAAAACTAATTAAATTATTTGTGAATTTTTGGTTGGTGACATTGAAACTGGCCTCTTTCTAAATGATTTCCTCCAGTAATTTGCTCTCTTAATATGTAGTGTTTCTGATTAACCCCATTTCTGATTCTTAGTTGTATGCTTATATGTACGAGATATGTAGCTCTAATTAGCCAGCATAGCTTAATGACTACTAATCAGGGTTAAGTCACATCATAACAATAATTTGTTGTTAACTTGCATTGAGGAATGCTTGTGTTTAAACATTTTTTTGAACTTATTGTTACGTTATGCCCCAACTATTGACCATGGATTTGATATATAAAAAGTCCTTGTCAAATCTAGCCAATAATGATGTCTAAAGGATTCGGAGGATGCATATTTTATTTATCACTGATATCAAGATAACTCTACTCCTAGTTAGGCCATCCTAAGCCTACTCCTAGCTAAGCTGCCCTAAGCCTATGCTTATATTTAAGCCTACTTACTATGTCATCATTACCTTTCCATTTATAAAAGAGAGACTCATTTCCTCCAAAAGGTAACTTAATTCCCCACAAGGAAACTCTCATCTCTCCTCCATCTTAAGAATTGACTTAAGCATCGGAGGGGCTTCGCCGGAACCCCGGCAAGCCTTGTTTTGTAGGTGCTCGACGGGAATCTCAGCGAAGCACGAAGATCTCGAAGAACCCAAAGACCCCACGAAGAATGAAATCGACAAAGATGCCATTTTTGGGTATCAATCATCAAACATTTCATAATGGAATTTAAGAAGACAATAACTTAGCCTACATTATTGACATCGAAGTATGCAATCACAATACCACTCCTGACTACGTTCTTTTGCTTAGAATCTACCCAGCTAAGATGACCAGTAGCATAAGAACCGTCTGTCTTTTGCCTACCACTTAAGATCAGTTTGTAGGATAACTTTTGATTCTTGGCTTTGAACTCCAATTTTTGTGGAACCACTCTAATATTTACTCCACTAATGGGAGTCCAACTTGCAGTATAAGTTGCTACTGCATCTCCAACATTAGTTACAGTCCGGTGAAATTCTTTAACAGAGGTTAAATTGGATTCCGGCTGTTCTTCATAGAAGAAAGCAATAAAAGAGGGATAATTGATGTCCAATGAAGATGAAGAACAATCATTAGAAGGTGATTTTGTGAGAATCTGGATTTGGCGTTGGGTGTAATTTAATGCACAGAGTAACTTAACATAGTCAGTAGAGTTTAGATCATAAATAAGGCCAGGGTTTATTGCCTTGTTTGGATTTATATTGCCCCCACCCATCCGCGATGGCGTGGCTGGAATGCTAGGGATACCAAGATCTCTGATAGGCTCATTGTTGAGATTCAAGATATCAGCAGTGGTTATCATGGCAGATTTTATTGCTGCAGGACTCCATTCTGGGTGTGCCTTCTTCAAAAGAGCTGCTATTCCTGCTATATGCGGGCAAGCCATAGATGTCCCTGATAGAAAACTGAAGTTGCTGAAAATATTTCTATTATTGATGAATTGCACGGGGCTATTTTCAGGCCATGCAGCTAGGATTTGAGTACCAGGAGCCATAATGTCAGGCTTCAGGACATCTGGGACAACCCGAGAGGGACCTCGTGAGCTGTATGCTGCAAGACTCGGAGATGCTCTATTACTGAGTCTAGTTCTCTTGAATTCTATGCTTACTTGTGGCTTGCCTTTGGTTCTGATGTAATTTTTCAACCTTTCACCCTCTTTGAAACTTATGAATATTTCTGGAGCTCGGGAAGGGAGGAATTTGTCAAGTTCCGTAGAATTAGTAATGAACACACCAGCTGTAACATTTGTTTCTCCAATCCTACTAACTTGGAAGTCGACTGGAGTGTCAAATGTCTCTTCACATACTACAACGTTTCCCCCAAAATTTGCAAATTCGGCTATTGTGGAACATGTAGAGTTCATTAAAACAATTGGAAAATTTCTGAATGGAAAACTCAGTGGATAGATAGCTAACCCAGTGAGATTTACTCCATTTCCAAGTTTCATAACAGCATTGAACGTACGGTCTGTAGTTCCAGCAGCAACCGTTACAATCCAAGGTGCAGCATTCCTGACAGTTACACCAGAAGGCCCTCTGTTCCCCGCAGAAGCTGCGACGATTATGTTTTTCTCCGCAGCTGCAAAGGTGGCCAGCGCAATAGCGTCTTCGTAGAGAGGAGCTGGAAACACACTCAACGAGATGGACAAAACATCAACCCCATCGGCAATCGCTTGATCGATTGCAGCAATTATGTCCGATCCAGTATTCCCTTCGTCAAACAGGGCCTTGTAAACTGCTACATGTGCTCGAGGAGCGGCTCCACGAGCTCTTCCCATGGCATAGCCAAAGTAAGAGGCTCCATCCACAAAATTCCCAGCTGCGGTGCTTGATGTGTGGGTCCCATGGCCATCTGTATCACGAGGAGAGTTCATTGTTATATTGATAGTAGGATCGCTGGCAATCAATCCCTTGTTGAAATAACGGGCGCCAATGAGTTTCTTGTTGCATAGCGAGGAATTGAATTGGGTTCCACTTTCACATTGTCCTCTCCATCTTTTTGGAATGTTTGGCATTCCTTTGCCACTGTAACTCTTACTTTCAGGCCAAACACCGGTGTCGATCACCCCAATAATCATACCTTCTCCATAGTTGGATGCTTTCCAAGCTCCAGAGTTGGAACTGAGACCCAGAAATGAGGTCGAATAAGTTGTGTCAGCTTCAACTCGTACATCTTTAAAGGCAGAAACATAGCCAGGTGAAGCTTGTAAGATTTCAAATTCAGCAGGAGTAAGACGAGCACTAAAGCCGTTGATAGCATGGGTATAGCTATAGATAAGCTTAGAAGAGGCAGCTTCTGCTGCAGAGACGGAAGAATTGGTTTGAGATTTTGTCAAAACAGAGGAGAGAGTGGACAAGTGCCAACTATGGTGTGTAGAAAAGGCTTTGGGCATGGCAGAAAAGTCCATGTGGACAATATAAGTGTCGGTTTGTGTTATTTCTGTGGGAATTACGAGTGAGAAAGAAGTGGTAAGAACGAGCCATACATACAACTCAATATTGGAGTGCATTTCCTTGGTTGAAATTCAGGAATGATTTTCTGAAATTGCACAATAGTTTTTCCTTATATAGGCAGGATTTAGATTTTTAAGCATCATTGGTTCCTTTTTCCACTTGCAGAGTGGTTAGATCCATTTAATGGAAAATGACTGGTTAGTTGTCATGAGAGGAAAAGAATCACGAAAAGGTTCTTGACTTTATGTTCAAAATCAGTGAATTGCTGTAAAGAAAAGATGACACGGGACTAAAATGACAGTTGCATGTGATGGCTAATGTAATTGAGAAAAGTCTTCAGGTCTTATCCAAGCTATCAGCCTCTCTTCTCCTCAAGGTCGAACTTGCAAGCAACTCTTACATATAACTTATTGTCTTTGGAAAGATTTTAGGATAATTTATCACTTAAAGCCAAGGTGGTAGATAAAATTTATGATTTGTACGGCTTAATTAATTATTGATTCATCATTTGACAATTATACTCATAATTGCCATGAAACATTTTCTGATTTCATTCTTTCAAGATTAAATGATCCATCCCATTTTTAAGTAAAATGTTGTTCTTATTTTAAGTGTCATTCTTTATGTTTTAGGGATTTTTCTCCTCTCTTTTCAGTTCTACCCATGTTAATAACTAAAGAAGAGTTTAAAATAAGAGAATATAAACATTTAATCTAGTATTTTTTAGTCTCTAATTAACCACTTCTTAATTCTTGTGCAAAACTCTTGAACAACACATAAAATGGGATGTAGGGAGAATTAATTACGAGATGATACAGTTTCTCTTTATGTTTAAATGCCACAGTGTATTTAGTTGTTAATCATTATGGTCAGCCATTTCAATTTGGAAAATGATTAGTTTGGTAGCTATTTATCCAGTATAAAAAAGAAACTTAGAAGAAAGTTGCTTGCAATATCTGGTTCTGGATTTTTTAGTTCATTCAATTATTGGACACGAGATATCATGTGCTAGAAAATATGACACGTGTTTGTGACATATGCATGTGTGTATAGTCATAAAATTTTGTAGCATCTTTACCATTATGGAGATATTTTATTAAATCTGATTTTTACTCTTGCTGAATTATGGTTGAATTTTTTTATTTTGGTAGCATTAGTAACGTGCTACCATTAGATCACCTATTCCAGCCTTTTACATAGTGCATCAATGTAAACTGCATACACCTCACCTTTCCTAGACCTGCCCTTTTGCGGGATGGTTTCTATACGAGACTTCCCTTTGGTTTAATATATAAAAATTATCGTTGCGTAATCTGAACCTGACTGGCCAGTCAGATCATGTTTGTTTGAAATTGATGATTGGTTCGGTTTAACGTGGTTTTCCTTTTAATCAACAACCGATCATTGACCGATTGAATCGACCTCTTTAATCCACTTACAGTTCAACTACTTCACTGTTCTAAAAAAATATAATTTTGTTGGAGGTAGGTGTTAAACCATGATCTCTCACTTCTACTCCTTCCTTATGTTTTACCAAATGAGAGTTGTACATTCCACTTACAAATTTCATAAGATATAATATCATATTTTTTAAATTATTTTGAATGAAAATAAACTTTTATTTTTAAAAAATTAAAACAAGTATATTTTTTATTTAATGTATTGCATAAACTAAAACAAACCATATTAACGTTTAATTAATTACAAAAAAAAAAAAGTATTGCACGAAATATGATTTATTTAATATAATATAAATCAAAATTTATAGATTTTTTATCTAAATAATTAAATATGTTTAATATGAAATAAATTCGATTTCTTTCAAAATTATTTTCACTATATTATTATGTTGGTTATTTATTATATTTTTTTATTTGTTTTTAAAGTATGAATTTTATAATATTTGCATTCAATATTATTAAATATCGATATAATATAACTAAATTTACATGTTTAACATTTGAATAATCTTTTAATTAGGTCAGGCCTGTGACCTGCTGTTGGACAACTCGTAGAATATATCTTTGTTCATCTTTCTTGGACTTTCAGTTACCAATTTATAACTCAACTCCTGGTTCTTTTGGCTTTGAACTTCAACTTGCCCGAGTTAAAGTGACCTTTACTTGATCAATGAGTATTAAAACAGCAGAGTAAGTTCACGTGGTCTCTATCCTACATTTGTTAGTCCTGTGAAATTCTTAACTTTTGGTCAATTAGAAGAGAAACATTCACCTCAGTATACTAATGGGGACTGCCTTGTCATTAAATGTCCTTGTCATATGTGACGATTAATGTCTTAAGGATTTGTAGGAATGCATATTTTATTTATCACCGAACATTTCATAATGCAAAATATGAAGACAGATGTTAGCCTACGTTATTGACATCAAAGTATGCGATCACAATAGGACTCCTGACTATGTTCTTTTTCTTAGAATCTACCCAGCTAAGATGACCTGTAGCATAAGAACCGTCCGTCTTTTGCCTACCACTCAAGATCAATTTGTAGGATAACTTTTGATTCTTAGCTTTGAACTCTAATTTCTTTGGAACCACTCTAATATTTACTCCACTAATGGGAGTCCAGCTTGCAGTATAACTTGCAACTGCGTCTCCAACGTTAGTTACAGTCCGGTGAAATTCTTTGACGGAGGTTAAATTGGATTCCGGCTGTTCTTCATAGAAGAAAGCAATAAAAGAGGGATAATTGATGTCCAATGAAGATGAAGAACAATCATTAGAAGGTGATTTTGTGAGAATCTGGATTTGGCTTTGGGTGTAATTTAATGCACAGAGTAACTTAACATAGTCGGTAGAGTTTAGATCATAAATAAGGCCAGGGTTTAGTGCCTTGTTGGGATTTATATTCCCCCCACCCATCCGTGATGGCGTGGCTGGAATGCTAGGAATACCGAGATCTGTGATAGGCTCATTGTTGAGATTCATGATATCAGCAGTGGTTATCATGGAAGATTTTATTGCTGCCGGGCTCCATTCTGGGTGTGCCTTCTTTAAAAGGGCTGCTATTCCTGCTATATGTGGGCAAGCCATAGATGTCCCAAATAAGAAACTGAAGTTGCTGAAAACATTTTTATTTTCGATTAATTGCACGGGGCTATTTTCAGGCCATGCAGCTAAGATTAGAGTTCCAGGAGCCATAATGTCGGGCTTCAGCACATCTGGGACAATCCGAGAGGGTCCTCGTGAGCTGTACGCCGCGAGACTTGGAGCTGCTTTATTGCTGAGTTGACTTCTCTTGAATTCGATGCTTACTTTTGGCTTGGTGTTGGCTTTGATGTACTTTTTCAACTTTTGACCATCGTTTATATTTACGAATACTGCTGGAAATCGTGAAGGGAGGAAGTTATCAGGCACCGTAGAATTAGTAATGAACACACCTCCAGTAACATTTGTTCCTTGGGCACTACCATATTGGAAGTCAACTGGAGCATCCACTGTCTCTTCACATACCACAATGTTTCCGGTAAAATTGTCAAACTCTTCCATTGCGGAGCATGTAGAGTTCATTAAGACAACTGGAAAATTTCTAGAAGGAAAACTCAGTGGATAGATAGCTAACCCAGTGAGATTTACTCCATTTCCAAGTTTCACAATAGCGTTAAATGTACGGTCTGTAGTACCAGCAGCAACCGTTACAATCCAAGGTGCGGCATTCCTGACAGTTAAGCCAGAAGGCCCTCTGTTCCCCGCAGAAGCTGCGACGATTATGTTCTTCTCCGCAGCTGCAAAGGTGGCCAGCGCAATAGCGTCTTCGTAGAGAGGAGCTGGAAACACACTCAATGAGATGGACAAAACATCAACCCCATCGGCAATCGCTTGATCGATTGCAGCAATTATGTCCGATCCTGTATTCCCTTCGTCAAACAGGGCCTTATAAACTGCTACATGTGCTCGAGGAGCGGCTCCACGAGCTCTTCCCATGGCATAGCCAAAGTAAGAGGCTCCTTCCACAAAATTCCCAGCCGCGGTGCTTGATGTGTGGGTCCCATGGCCATCTGTATCGCGAGGAGAGTTCATTGATATATTGATAGTAGGATCGCTGGCAATCAATCCCTTGCTGAAATAACTGGCGCCAATGAGTTTCTTGTTGCATAGCGAGGAATTGAATTGGGTTCCACTTTCACATTGTCCTCTCCATCTTTTTGGAACATTAGGCATTCCTTTGTCACTGTAGCTCTTACTTTCAGGCCAAACACCGGTATCAATCACACCAATAATCATACCTTCTCCATAGTTGGATGCTTTCCAAGCACCAGAGTTGGGACTGAGACCAAGAAATGAGGTCGAATGAGTTGTGTCAGCTTCAACTCGTACATCTTTAAAGGCTGAAACATAGCCAGGTGAAGCTTTTAAGATTTCAAACTCAGCAGGAGTAAGACGAGCACTGAAGCCATTGATAGCATGGGTATAGCTGTAGATAAGCTTAGAAGAGGCAGCTTCTGCTGCAGAAAGGGAAGTAGTGGTTTTAGATTCTGTCAAAACAGAGGAAAGAGTGGACAAGTGCCAATTATGGTGTGTAGAAAAGGCTTTGGGCATGACAGAATAGTCCATGTGGACAATATAAGTGTCGGTTTGTGCTACTGATGTGGGAATTAATAGTGAGAAAGAAGTGGTAAGAGCAAGCCATACATACAACTCAATATTGAAGTACATTTCCTTGGTTGAAGTTTAGGAATGAATTTCTGTAATTGTTCAATTTTGTTTGTTTAAATAGGCAGGATTTAGATTTTTAGCATTATTGGTTCTTTTATCCACTTGCAGTGGTGGTTAGACCCATTTATTTTGGAAAATGACATGTTAGTTGCCATTAATGGAAAGAAACATGGAAATCTTATTGATATATGCTATGATATGGGACAAAAATGACAGTTCTGTGATGGCTAATGTAATAGAGAAAAGTCTTCAAGTTTTATACAAGCTAGCAGCCTCTCTTGTCCTCTCTGTTTCCATTAAACAATGATTACCCAATATTTTATTTTGTTTATTCATTTTTTGGTCCCGTTATTTTCAATTTATTTTGATTCAATTCAACATTATATATAAATTTGTACTTATATAAGTCGAAATTGCATTTATTCGAATATTTCATTGGCGACTTGAATTTGGTAATGATTTTGGCCGTAATGCTCTTTTTTCTTGTAGATTTTTTAGTTAATTTTGCTGTTCATATTTAAATACCGTGGTTTTGTAGGTTCTTAATGAAATACTTTGTTCACTAAAATTAAAGAGTGAGCGCAGCTTGTACTAAAACTACTGAAATAAAGAGTGAGAAAGCATACATGGCTTTGGTTGAAGAGTAAATAATGTTATAAGAGACTACAGTTTCCCTTTATGTCTATATAGGCTCAATGTGGTTTAGTTGTGAATCATGGTAGCTATTTATCCAATTTATAAAAAAGGAAAGTTACAAGAAAATTACTTGCTATCCATGGGTGTTGTATTTTTTTTATCTCATTCGTTTATTTGACAAGAAATATCACGTACTAGAAAATGACCGCGTTTGTGAAAAATATATATATGTACGGTCATCAAATTATGTAATACCAACTTGGTGATAATTTCTTAAATCTGATTTTTATCATTCTCTTTTTTATGGCATTTAACTTTCAATATATGTGATAGTTTTGAACGTGGAATCAATCATTGACTTATGTCAAGATAGACAGTGTAAATTCCATCCATCAGAATACCTTGCTTGTTAGCAAGATGCTTTATGCATAGTAAGTCCCATTGGTTTTAGTATTTAAATATATACTCACTCTGTTGAAATTGGAAGGAACCATTATCATACGATAAATTATGAAGTCCCATATCATTTTATGAATTGCAAAAGCTATAATTTATTTCAAATATTTATAAACTGCTAGTCCATTTTTAATATATGGCAATTAATATTCCCAGACAAACCTAGCAGGTGCCATAAAGATATACAGTTCCCTGACAGGTAAGTTATAATAAGGAAGGCTTTTTTTTTTCTCTTGTCAGAAAACATGACAACGTTGAATATTCTTCATTTCCTGTAATAATTTTTTCTACTTATATTTTATACTAGTAATTAGTAAAAACACTACATGGATATATACAGCAGCATGAATGAAAAATTACTGTACTGTAAAGAGTGGTTTAGAGCTTGCATTTTTTCTTTCTTTTTTTATGAAATTAAAGGAAATTTGAATGACCCATAATTTAACCCTTGATCATTTCATCCACCTTGTGGATTTACCAATTAAACCAAGTGAAATTGGTGAAAGCTGCAATAATATTTTAAGGCCTGGCAAGAAATTTTATCTTAGTTCCTCTTTCGGTCTTTCTTGGATATTTAGTTACCAATTTATAAGTTATAAACTATAACTCAACTTCTAGTTACTGGCTTTGAACTTCAACTTTGTAGGAACAACAGTGACTTTACTTGATCTATAGTTGTCTAAACTCCAGAGTAAGCTGACATAGGTTCTCCTACATTTTTTACAGTCTGTTGGATTTAAATGAAGAGAAACAACAAGAGAAAATCTGGTGGATGAAAAGGACTTGTTTTATTTCTGATTGAAACTCAATACTTATAGAGAAAAGAACATAACAAATTCCAGATTTGAATGGAATAATATCTGGCTGTTACAATTTGAAAAATAGAAAAAGAATATTCAATCAGATATGAGCATCATTATCTGATATTCAAACTAATATAGCTATTTTGACTAATTCAAATTATTATCTAAAAACAAAAAAACTAACATTTTAACTAGTGAAAGCAACCTGAGCTCCCCTGCTCCATGCATTGACTAGTTTATGCCCTGAAAAAGCTAAATTAGGAAACACGTACAAAAATTGTCTATGTTCTTTATGATTTCTACAATTTTTTAACTGTTATATTTACACTTTAATCCTGTAAATCTGGAAAATGTCGTACAATTCCTTTCTCTCTCGAGTCCATTCAGTATTTCCTCAATACCAGAATCTTCGTTAGTTGATGTCTCTCTGAATGCATTAAGAAAAAATCTACGAGGAAACATATTCTTTATGAATTTAAACTTAACAGGAATTTGATATAGGAAGTGAGTGATGACAAGATTGAAGCTTTTAAAGTTCTTGTCATCCAAGTAGGGATTAACGGCCATAATCCCCTTATATTCCAAGAAATATAGTCACTTCATCAAGGCTATTCATCCCCAAAATCAAGGGAGCAGTCAATTAGGAAACAGTAACAAACAAACAGAAACGAAACCACCTGATGGTCCGTGGAACCATATTTATTAGGCTAACTGCAGCAAAAAGTTGACATTTTTGTCCATTCAACGCTCTTCTCCTGAGAGAGAAGCTTAAAATGAATAACTAAGTTAACCAAAAAAACTAGAAGCCTCACAATGATCTACCAGAGGAGGAAGTAGCAGGATATGAACCAACATTAGAGGAAGAAGCTTCAAGGCTCCGTTCTTCAATCATAGCATCCTTCCATGTTAAATCAGTTCGGTTTTTGGTTATGTTCTCTTGATTGTTCTGTGCTTTTTTCTGTTTCCGATTCTTTCAAATATTTAGTTTATGAGACCAACGAAAGTTAACAAAACAATTGATTGGAGCTGGAATATGAAGAGTAGCAAAAATGAGTTTGGGGTAGGAACTATTTATGCTTAAGTAATACAATGTACAATACAAATGGTGGAAAGCCAAGCTATTTGAGACCTGTCTCTACTTCTTAGTTTTAGCTTGAGTTGGTCGGTATCTCTTTTAGCTAACATGAATTATTTTCCTAAATTGTTTTCTATTTTAGAGGATTTCTACCACCCTTTCTTCTTTTATTAACCTAGATGCTAGATTGACATGGTTTTGTGCATACCAAATCTCTGATTTTGATGAGAATGTAGAATCAGAAGATTTGTTTTAACCAGTTATGATATGACAGTCAAAGATAAGCATCAAGTAACAACGATAGTATCTTGGAGTTCCAACCTACTTTCATTAAATTCACCTAAAATAGCCTTCATCTATGCATATTTAGAAACAGAAACATACAATCCCATATCTATATTTTTTTTGAAAAACCCTTGGAGGAACTATGTATCCCTCCAACGGAAAAAAGTTTGGGGTGGGTGAAAATTTCGGGGCGGACATCCCAACTAGGTTGATATATCCGCTTGCCTACAAAACACTCATCCCTCTTTTCATTAAATTATAAAATTCTCAAGATGAGAATTACAAAGAGTCATTACAAGCTACAATACCCGGATATATAATCAAATTCGAAACTGAAATGCTAATGACATGATGATTACATTTAAAGAAAAACCAACATAAGTGTAAGCTTGTAATAAAGGTGTCATTCGTTGAAGTGCTTCCATAAAAAATTTGAGCGTTGCGTCTCTTCCAAATCAGCCATGCAATTGTGAACCATAGCGACGAACTGAATTTACCCAAGAGTCCAGCCTTAAATAAAGACCACCACATATCGAAGAAGCCGAGAGTTGTGCCCGGCAATGGAAGTGGCGAGTCTAGCCATGAAAATGCCGAGAGCCAACATTTTCTGCTATGAAGACAATGAAGAATAGCGTGAATCATCTCCGGAACCATGAACATGGGGCAGCAATCGTCTTGAACTGCATTGCATCCTCTTGCAAAAAGAAAGGATCGAGTTGGAATACATCCGTGAAAGATAAACCAACCAAAAAATGAATTTTCGAAGGAACACAAAGTTTCCAAATGCCATTGAAGTCTTTAATCGGTCAAGGCCATGCTTGCTAAAAGCCGGTGCAAAAAGAGGCCGTAGAATAGATGTTTTGGCGGCTTAATATTGATTGCAAGATTTTGACTATACTCGTTCCGATAGGCTTACATTCGGTAACGGTGCCAAAAACCTTGTTCCCCACTTTTCTACGGATAAGATAAGAATTCAAAATATTAACAGGTGTTGTCAATACCGCTTATTAAATGCAAAATTGATGACCACTACAAGTATACAGTTATAATGTAGTTTTAAAAGATATCGATCCCACAGGGAAGGAATTCGATTCTAAGGACTAACTAGAGTTACGGAACAAAAGAAATAAGATAATTTGTATTGGAGGGTTTGGATGGTAGACTGATGAAAAGACAGGTGCATGAATATATTAGAGAAGATGTAAACTATATAGATATTCCCTAAGAACAAGTATAGTAGAGAAAAATATGCAAAATCATCAAGTATATTTCATACACTAGACAACTTTAACAAACACAGTTCTAGACGCACAAATATTCAATAATTCACCGCAAGACATGACTTTTCTAAATTTAGGGTAAACGAATTATGACATTTATAAAAACCTGGATAACAATAATACTATGCACAGTACGGGTCGCTCTCACATAGTCATATTTAACAAGTTACAACTCCAAAAATGTTGGCTCACTAAACAGCATTATAATCACAGATTCAGTGATTATACACAATCTTGTTAACCCCGAAATCACTCTTAAAGTTAACTCGAAAGCATATAACTTTATTAATATAAATGACGCAAGATGAAATACTCGTTATGACACATAGACATATAATAAACTTTGAAATAGAAAGTATAAATAGAAAACAAAGTAAAGTTACAAGGTATGCAAGTGAAAGCTAAAGTTGTTCAAACCGTATCCACTCTTTAATGGGAGTTATCAATTCTCGCAATTCCTACGTCTACCTTGAATTCGGTATCGACTCGTACAGAACCTCCGCTAGGATGCTATTCTTTGTGAATATCGAACAAATGAATGTTGAAGAACAGAAACTTTTATTGATAAGTGCTTTGAAATTACACTCATACAACAATCGCTCTAATTTGTGGAGAAATCTAGTGATCGAAACAAGAATCAAATCACTTATACATTTTTCTCACTATAACTTTGAACTAGTGAAATCTATACAACTTTCACTCTCTAATGTGTATCATATGCCCTCTATATTTTCACTCTACCATATACCAAATACCACACATGAAAATGGTTGGGTTTTAAACCTTGTTCATAGTGTGCGAAGGGTTGCGTCTATCTAAACGTAGAGTCATGTCTATTGGCGAAGAGTTGCATCACTTCAATATGATTGGATGCAAGGTTTCATCCTCATCTACAATGGATAAGAACCTTTTCATGATTGGATTACTTCTAAAAGGTGTCTTTTCGTTTGACAGTTGGTGGCTGTTGATAGCGGTTAATCATTTTTATCCGACAGTTGGTAGCTGAGAAGAGTTGAGCAATAACCATCACAAGTCGCGAGAGCGATATATGTGTCATGATCATGACTATTGGTTAGAAACTTTCTGCTTGTGAAGAGAGACAAGTCGTAACTGCGAATGGGTGTCACGATCGTGAAATGTAGTTTTCTTCATGTTTCTTCTTTGTAACTTTGTTAATCTTTGACAGCTTCGATCCTGAGCCATTTCCTTATATTCCATCCATCTTTTTGCACCTTTTCACTCTTTTTACATAGAATTCCATCTTTGATCATTTCACTCCCAAGATTCACTTAGTTTCTGCATTTGCATAAAAAACAACTACAAACCACGTGAAATCTTTTATATGAAGTATAAAATGACTCTAAACCATATCATTTTATAATTGAAAATATCATGATAATAAGTGTAATTATACACTTATCAAATATCCAAAGATCATTATCGTCGGAACTGGTTAAGGAAAGCAGCCTGGATTACGAAACTAGAGTTGGGCAGGGGATGGAGATCCAATTCTTCAACTATGAGCATCGTTCTTGAGATAAAAGGTGCAGATTTCTAACCTAGAATGGTATTGAGAATGCACTAGGTCCAAAGATAAATTTGCAGCCCAATGCAATAGCATAATTCAACATGCTACATGCGGCATATAGATCAGGATAAAGGGACCAAAGAGATTATTTCGATGTCTAATTATCATTCCAAAACGAAGCTGTAAATCCATTTCCAATTCTGATTCGGCAATTGTTGCAGAAGAAGTCCCAAAACTTCACATTACAAATACAACACAAGAAGACATCGGTCCAAGCAAGGGATAAGCATGACAAATCTAATGTTGCCAAATCTTCCCAACAAAGAAAACCGTACCTATCAATACAATGGAGGAACCAAATTGAGTTTCAGTTTGTTTGCTTGATTTTCCATATCTATTTAACTAATAAGCTGCAATTAACAAGCTTGAAATCTCGAATATAAAGACCACCTAAATGTTTTGGAAGTTTGATCATGTCCCAGCTTACTTTACAAATGCAATTCGCGCTTGAATTACCACGCCAGAGAAAATTTCTCATAAGACTTGTCAATTTAGAATTAATAACATTGAGTATTTCTAAATCGATAGTAAATAAATAGGAAGTGAAGCGAGTATCGATGTAATGAGTGTTAGCCACCCCGCATACAATAGGCAATTTCCTTTCTAATTTGCAAGACGCTTCTTAAATTTCACCACTAGAGGTTCCCAACAATTAACTAGCATCTATTTGTAGCAAAGGGGAATCCACAAATAATTGATAGGGAATTTTCTGGTTTGGCAACCAAGATGGGAGGCCCCCATGTTCAAAATCGAATCCGATACATTAATACCAGGGAGTGAGCTTTTGAGATAATTGATGGATAGCTTGGAAATTTATTCGAAGAACTTAAGAATACATACAAGCGACGAAATTAATTCTACATCAACCGGGAGAAAACAAATGGTGTCATCAGTGAATTGAAGTAGCGATAAATCTGGGTGCGAGTCCTCTAATTTGAAATCCGGCAATAGGTCTTCCGAATGCTAAATTTGAATAATTGCTTCAGCCCCTCTACCACCAAAACAAAAATGAAAGGTGAAAGGAGTCCCCTTGTTTAACCCCTTTTCGAAGGCTAATCGGCTCGGATGGTGACCCATTAACGAGAATCGAAGTGGTTGAATTTTATCTGCAATTACTCAACCACGAAATCCACTTGGAATCAAATACCATCTTGATAAAAATCGAATCAATGTATACCCAAGATATAGTATCAAAAGCTTTGTGGAAGTCAAGCTTTAGGACACGACATGAGCGACGTTGCTTATTGATTGAATGGATTATTTCTAATGCCAAGAATGAACACTCATGAATACTTCTCTCTTTTACAAAAGCAAATTGGTTTTCGAAAATTAACGATGGTAGTATCGGTTGTAATCGCAAGGCTAATACATTGGCGACCATCTTATAAATGCCATGGATTAGAGCAATTGGGTGGTAGTTGGTAATCATCGTCGAACCCACGACCTTGGGTAGCAAGATCGTGTAAGAGCCCTTTATTGAATTAGGAATAGTTGTTGTCCCATGTAGTGTGATAAATTTATTCATTATCTCATCTTTCATAAAGTTCCAAGCTCGTGAGTAACAATGGAAGTTGAATGCATCGGGTCCCGGAGATTTATTTTGGGCACAATTCTTGATTCCCGCCCATACCTCATCCATCGAGAATGGCATAACAAGGCTCTCATTTTGGTTTGCCGTGATTTTGTTGAAATTTAGCCAAGAAATAGAGAAGGGGATAGTCGGGGCAGTAGCTAAAAGCTATTTATAGAAGGACCGAATCGATGAGGTGATTGTAGCCACGTCCTCAACAAGGTTACCGTTTACTTCGAGCATAGAAATTAGGTTGTTTCCTTAATGGGCTGAAGATGTACGTTGGATGAAAGCCATGTTATTATCCCCCAAAAGGGTCCATGACACCCGAGATTGTTGGTGACGTAAACTCTCGTAATTCGTATGGAGAGAAGAGAGTTCGTAACTAGATGCATCCAATTGGGTAGAAGCCGCGGGTGATAAGGGATAGGTAGCATCACTAGACGTGAGTGATAAAAACAATGCCTCAACATCTTTAATTCTACATTCAAGATTACAAAAATGTAAAGCATGACAAGGCTTAATTGAGTTTCAAAGTAACCGAAGCTTATAGTTGATGTCCTTGTGACCGAACGAATGACGGATGCGGTCCCAATTCTCTTTGACGAAGGGGCTGAAATCACCATGGTCCCACCACATATTAAGGAAGTGGAATGGTTTTGTGCCATTGGCAATAAGTTCCTTGGAACGAAAAAGAATTGGTAAATGATCGGATAAGGTGGAGTCTATCGTGGATGTTGTCATTATCGGCCAAAGATCGATCAAGTCTATGGATGCTAAAATGAGGTTAATTCGAGAAAATGCTTGCTTGATATGCCAAGTATAGTCTCTCTCTTGTAGAGGTAAATCATGAAGTTCGCATTGAGAGATAAAATCCTGAAAATGTGTTATGAAAGGTGATTCCCGATGCCCCGGTCTTTCTGAAGGGGCCAAAACTTTGTTGAAGTCATCGCATATAATTAAATTGCGATATTAGTGAGAGATTGGTTGTAATTCTAGCCACATAGATCGACGTTCATCGCCCACTGTAGAGCCATAGAGAGTGATAATGTGGATTTCGGTTTGCATGAAGATGAATTTGAGCAGAACCCATCTCATCGTTGAGAGAATTACCGAACCATTAATTACCGAAGAATTCCATGAAAGCAATAAGCCTCCCGAGAGACCTTGTGATATAACTTGATGAAACAAAAAGTTGTTTTAACCCCAAAAGCTACGAATCGTGTTATCGGAGATGACCAAATCCTTAGTTTCAATCGAAATAAGAAGTTGAAGATTACGCCAACGTGTGAGCTAACGAATGAAACCTTGTTTCGCGCTATTTTTCATACCCCCTCTACAATTCCAACATAAAAATGATAGCGACATAATAAAATTAAATTAGCCTCGGGTGTTCCCATACCTTCTACTCGGCGTCAGCTCTGGACATGGCATTTAGAACGGTCTGTTTATCACATTCTCTAAATAATCCGAGCTCTCTCCAATTACTAAGGTTTGAGCACGTTCATCTAATAGCGGGTCATGCGAAAGAGATAAAATGATAATTCTGTTACGATTGTGATTGTCCGGGCCTGAAGAGGAAGTGCTTGGTTGAGTCTTGGCTACCACATTAGCGTTGGTTTCCAAAGAACAGTTTGCATTAGAAGATATTGAAATAGTCCTATTATCTTGTGAGTTGTCGAAAGTGTCATTTGTCGGAGATAAAACCTCCCTTACAACCCATCTATTTGAAAAGGTAACCTTGTTAGAGGGCTATTCCGTATAAGAGGAGGCATCATCGGATGTTGATTTAGACCGAATATTATTGTTGCACTTCGAACATGAGACGACTAGTCTGAAATTAACCTTAATCAGAAAAATCATACCTCCAATAATAAGATTAAATTCATGATTTATGCTGCCAATCGAGACTGATAACAGGCAAAAGACAACGTCTAGTCTATTCGGGTTCTCGAAATTAAAGTTGAATGACACAAACTTACTAATTAGGGCTGTAAGCTTACAGATAAGTACCTCCGTGATCCAAGCAGGGGGCAGTTCAAGATAGTTAACATAAACTAGGTATTCCTTCGAGATAAACTTATCAGAGAATGGGTAAACTTTACAGATTAAATCATTGAGAAAGAGCCAATCCAATTTTAAAAAAGCCTCCAAAGCATCCCTAGAGAAAAAGGAATAGAGAACCTCGTCTCCGCCCAATGGTGCAACAGATTTGATTCTGAAATTCTGGTCAATGATAACATCTAACAATCCCAGAAATGATGACAAACTAATAACTTTTGCAACACAAGACATGAAGTACCAATCTGCCTTTGTAAAAGAATAATCTAATTATACATCATATGGTTTCTTATCACTAACAACCTCGACATATGATCTTTCATCCCTCAGTGTGCTCCTGAAGACCAATTTTTATTTAAGGGTCTGTACACGAGTATAGGGTGATGTAGTTAATGGGTGTAGACTGATTATATTTGGCCTTGAACGCGCGGAGGCAGACGTACCCGATGATCACAAAATTCAAACGATAAAGGACTTCATGGAAGGGTAGAGATCCTTCTGGCATAAAGAAGCTAAAATTTAGGTTCTTGGCTTTCCGTTTCTTTGTGGTATAAATCGATCTGGAGATTCCATACTTGAGGAATACCTTGCTCATTGCATTCGCATTATGGCTGCTAGGTAGTTCTTGAAATACGATTTAGGGTTTATGGGATGGTGATTGGGTGAGGGAACGGGTGAGGGCCTGGGGTGAGTTTGTGGTAGCGAG
Organism: Euphorbia schlechtendalii; assembly: GCA_949673415.1. NCBI lineage: Eukaryota > Viridiplantae > Streptophyta > Magnoliopsida > Malpighiales > Euphorbiaceae > Euphorbia > Euphorbia schlechtendalii. The sequence continues at coordinate 19,237 of CATIWQ010106753.1, forward strand.
GGATGGGGATTCAGGAGTTGGTATAGGCGATCAGTAGCAAGACGGCTAAGGGGAGGGTGGAGCTAGGGTTTGGCATAACGGATACTAGCATAATCCCATATCTACATGATGATCTAAATCGAGGATAGTACCATTCTCAATAGTTTATTGTTTATATGTCAAAATGCAAGACCCGATATATATTTAAACATGGGTCATTTTCTGAATGTTGTTGTACAATATAGAATATACAAGACTCACTCCAGTTGAGAGGGAGTAGAGCTGAAAAAACAAAGATTCTTCCCCATATTCTTTTGAAGGATATCCAATTTTTATATAATTCCTCCTTGAAAATAAAAAACTGCATATTATCAACTAAATATGAATAATTAAGCATAAGCTACTAATTATTAGTCAAACTTCCTACTTTTACTTGAAAGATGGTTTACAATTGGGATCAAACAATTCTCATTCTACTCCACACTTTATTGGATTGTATTCTAAAATAGACATTTCTAAAATCAAGATGATCAGATGCTAGTGGATCTACATCATTTTTTAATTGGAATTATGACATCTCATAGAATTAAAGCGATAAAAAATATATTATTATTGTACCACCTAAGATGCGTTTCTTGGCTTGGACTATCTTTCACGACAGGCTGGCAACTAATCAGTTTTTATTCATTAGAGATTGTGCCTCGGTTTGTGATGGATGCTGCCCTTTTTGTCCTCTTCAAGAAACAACTGATCATGCAATTATGCTATGTGATAGAAGTTATCGTGTTTGGATGGATGCCACCAAGTGGCTTGGTTTCAAGAGTGCATTGTCGAATACAACAAAATCCTTCTACCATGAATGGCAATCCCTCTTTAAAGTTGGCCTTGCAAAGCAATTCGGTTCGGCTCTTTGGATAGCTATTGCTTGGTCTATTTGGACTTCAAGAAACAAGTTTATTTTCGAGGAAAAAAAACCGAATGTGGATCATCTTATTTCTTCTATTTATTTATGTTGGTTTTATTTCAAATGTAATAGGCAATCGTTTAGCTACTTGGTGTCGGATATCATTGTGAATCCGGAACTTCTACGCACTTATACTTAACACGTTACACTTTTGAGTATCGTATTTTATTTAATAAAAGAGAGACGAGAGTTTTGTAGGCAAGCGAGGAAACCAACCTAGTTGGGGACCTCGCCCTGAAATTTTCTCTTGTTTCAACCTTTTAGCTCTTGGTAAGACACATCGTCTTACCGTGGGTTTTTCAAAAAAAAAAAGATAAATAGGGATAGTGGGTCACCTTGCTTTCTCCTTTACACAATCGGATAAGCTATGTGGGTAAACCATTGACTAGAATAGACATTGTTGAGCCTTTTCAACAATTTGCAAGCTAACCAATCCGTTTTTCACTAAACCCCATACGACGCATTACTACATTAATGTAATCCCAAGAGATGCCGTCAAATGCTTTATGAAAATCTAGTTTAATAACTAGATAAGATCGCCTATTCGAATGGACAAAGTGTAAACTTTCAATGCAAGGAGAGAACATTCATGAATATTCCTTCCCTTTACAAATGTAAATTGATTACCCAAGAAGTACAGCTTGCAAACGAGATAATAAGAGCTTTGCCACAATCCTATACATTTCGTGGATCAACGCGATCAAGCCTATAATTATTAAGAGAATAAAAATAAGGTACCTTAGGCACAAGTGTAGTGAAAGATGTCTTTATTGAACATGGCAACAGTGACAATGAATAGAAATTCTCCAACAAATGCATAACTTCACCTTTAAATGTTTTCAAATTCTCTTGTAGAAGTAGAAGTTGAAATCATCCGAACCGGGAGCTTTATTTTCTTCATAAGATGACATCGCCAACCAAGTTTCCTCCTCTGTAAAAGGCACAATCAGCCTATCATTTGAATCTCAGTTTAACATGTTAAAATTGAGTCGTCTCAAGGAGAAAGGGACAACCTTGTGCATCAAGTATAAGTGCTCTAAAATCGAATTGCCGAGATGATTTATGTTGAGTTGTGAATTAGTGACCCATCTATATCAAATTGCGAGATGCGGTTGTGTCAAAATCTCACGGAGGTGGTGAGATGGAAAAATGAAGTGTTTTCATCGCCAAATAGTGACCAGGTAACCCGAGATTATTGATGCCTCAATTTTTCCAATTTATGAAATTGCTAAAAAAGATCATGATTGGCAATTCGAAGGGCTTCCGAGGCATCATTATCTAGACGATGTGCACTAACACTCAAAGGAAGATTGATAACCAAATTTTCTAGGTTATTTATTTTGGCTTTTAATCTGCCGAAGTTTTCCAAATGTCAATGCCCAATTTTCTAACTAAGCTTTCTCAATTTTGTATCAACATCCATGTTTGCAGAGGTAATACAAATACATTCCAACGCATTGCAGAAAAATTCCAAAAAGTCCACTCGATCCCACTAGTAATTAAGAGAACGAAAAATCTTTGAACATTGACGTCACATGAGTACTAAAGATGAGAGGGAAATGGTCCGATAAAGTTCTCTCCAACGTAGTAACAGATAGTAGTGGCCACGTGTCAACTACATTGCAAGAAGCAAGGACTCTGTCAATACGAGAATGTGCTTGGCTGTTGAATAAAGTGTATTCTGTTCCGCTTAAAGGCAATTCAAACAATTCACAATCATTCAAAATTCTTGGAAGAGAGACATGGATGGATAAAGGCAGTCGCTTCAGTGTTCTCCCAGATGAAAAACTTCAATAAAGTTGCCACATAAAAACATGTTAGGTAGCTGTTGAACTAACAGACAAAGCTCTTGCCACATCGTAATCCTTTCATCAAGCTCGTAGAATAATAAACTGCAATGATATTGAAACTCACTTGATTGATCGTAAACTATGCAATTACCCAACGTGAACTCGAAGATACAATCAGCCCATGAACAAACATCGAATTCCATGAAATAAAAAATCCTCCTGATAAACCCTCCGACAAAATCACGTGCGATGCGAAGTTATTATGTCCAAAAAAAAGTCGAGCAATGTGATCTGAAATCCTTGATACTTTAGTCTCCAATAACACAAAGAAATGTGCACCCAATTTCCTAATATTTTCTTGCATAAATTTCTATTTTCCACCGTTACTAGTACCCCCTCGACAATTCCAACATATGAACGATAATGACATAAATAGAAAAAAATATAAGTCTGGGTACTAAGTTAATAATTAACTAATCTCAAATGCCTCTAAGATAATTTCTGCATGTTTCTCATTGAAGAGACCAATTTTCTTACCTGTTGCAACGGTTAGAAATTTTTTGTTCCCCTCTAATGGCTTAGCTCTCGAGCGGGTGATAACTCCATTCATATTGGCAATGTCCGGACTCGAAGAGTTGGAGGTTCTCGAGTTTTTGGTCATTTTTAATAGCAATCTCGTGTTGCTCACATTTTCCTCGGCTGCTTCCATAGAAATTGATGTCCACGAAATATCCTTTTCTTGATAAAAAAAAACATGACTATTCACTACTGCCCCTTTCGCCATTGCTTCCCCCATTATTTCACACATATTTCGATGAATATGGTTGTTAATCTAGGATGAAGAAACTAATTTTCTATTCTGTTCAGTCACCGAAGGTTGCTAAACTTCGGTTGTGTAATGAAGAAAACTACTAATAACTTCTTTATTACTCTCGTTAACTTCTTAGGAAACTGAAAAAAATTGAGAATTGCTTGCTGCCCAAAGGTGACTGATTTTGCAACGCACTTGCTTGGTCTTCCTGTTGCACCACACGACATAGAGATAGCAAATTTTTGGCAACAATGAGGTCAACTACCACATCACCATCCAGAGTAACGGAAGAAATTGCATTTGAAGTGTTCGGCAACCTCTCACTATCCTAATTATCAGATATAGAGTCACGAGTAGAAAACTCTATGGTGTGGCATTTAGAACACGCCACATCTTGCCTGAAAATTTTGAATAGAAATTATGTCTTCCCATTCACCAGGTTGAAGGATAAGTTCACACTATCAATCGGTGCGATGATTAAGCAAGAGATGACATCCAATATATCTGGACAAACGTATTTGAATTCGTGCGCTATAAAAGTGCCAAAAAATGGTAGATAACTTTTCTATAAGTTACTCGGATATGAGGGCTGGAGGAAGACCCATGAAATCAATATAAAAAAAACATTCTGACGGCACAAAATATAATGGAAATTCTATCACTTTCGAGAAGATGTCTTGAAGGGGTAACCAATCACCATCTAAAAATGCTATCTTCGCATCGTTTGAGTGGAACGCCATCACTATCAAATTGCCTCCAATCGGTGTGATAAAATAAAAGGCAACGTGTCTACTGCAGACCATCTCAATGAGGTTAGGGATAAAGGAGAGGCATCTAACTTTCAGAATGCAAGCGAAGTGTGTTTAATTTGCAATAGGGAACTTATCTTCTAAACTAATTTTCATCACATCAGGATGGGCTACAACTAAAACATATGAGCGGGTGTCTCTAGGAGAGCTTCGAAATTTAGATTTCCTAGGTGGTTGCACTTGTGTATGGCCAATCAGGTTGTTTTGGGGTGGTTTTTTGACACGTGTAACATACTTGGCCTTGAACACGCGAAGCCGAATATTTCCAATATAGATCGCATTCAGCCTGTATAGGGCTTCATAAAGCGTATGGATCCGTTTATGCTAATGAATCCAAAGTTTGAATTCCTAGCGTTTCGAAGTCTCACAATATAGACCACACCATTGACACCATACTTGAAGAAAAATGATGTAGACGAGAGGGCATTGGTGTATTTAGAGAAGGTGGACTGTCAAAGTGGCTAAATTTGGAAACGTCGAAATTTTGCGTTTCTGGCCAAATGAGGCCGTTTAGGCCCTCAATTTTACGTTTTAAATAATTTTGGACTAAATCGCAAAAACTGAAAAGTTTTTGTGCTTGTTAATTTCCTTCAAGTTTGTAACCGTAGTATTCTTAGCCTATTCAATGGCTTATTTCAATGTCAATTGCAGTTTTCAGCCAACAATAATCTCTGAGAAAAAAAATTTTCTATTTTCCTTGGTTGTTGCGATTTTCGAGGATCTTAGGAGAATCCGATCTCCGTAGGAGTTACGATTTCTACAGGAATTTGACTATAAATCTTATTGTTTCGTTTGAATAGAATATCCGCTGCATCAAAAACTAACCGCATACTTGAGGAATCATTACTGTTTTGTAAAATCTCAAAGTAGATACGATTATTTATATTGATCACTTTCAAATTTATGGTAGCATTAGTGAATTTCGAACAGTTTTGGGAGGAGATATATGGGAATACCATCGTGATGAATGGGTTGCATTGAGAAAGGGCTCACTAACGTCTACCTAACTCTTTTTGGTGTAGCGGATAGGGACCGGTGTCTTCTACCTATCTCTGTCAAAGATGGGTGCACCTGGAGAGGAATAAGTGGCATCTACCTATCTCTCTCAAGGATGAGGGGTGGTTTAATCACGATGATAACAACAAAATCCAAACAACAATCAAGACACCAATCAAGAATCAAGAAACCTTCAATGTAATCGCAAGAAACAGTATTCCACAAAAGCGCAACATTAAACCTGTAAAGCTGATTAAACAAACTGAAGGTAGTATTATTAAAGCTCACATACGTACTACACAATGTGTAGTGGTGTGGCTTTGAAGCCCATTAAAGCTCAAGCCCACATTGTGAAGTCCGGTCTTCGGCTCCGGTTTAAAAGCCTCTTCTCATTAGGGTTAGCGGATCATTTCTTCATTTTTTCTTCTCTCGACGCTTCTTCTCTCTTCTCTCTTTTTTCTTCTATAAAATAGTTAGATTCAAAGTCATCAAATAATCGCAGTTTGTCGATGTTTACATCAAGTAGGCCCACCTAAATGGCCAAAAATGACCCTTCGTCTCATACAAGTGCAAAGATTATTTATTCTCAACAATATACTGAAAATGGATTAAAAAACTCGGAGATACTATTGCATGTGTTAATCATAGTTACTCCTCCAGCTAGTTGAAGAGAGCTACTTGATTTCACATGTGTCTGCTGATGTTCCAATGACAGCACTATTATAAAGCATCTTTACATGTCAGCAGACAAGAGGTGGACACAACCCTTAAGTAGAAAAGAAACACTCTTTTAGTGGTTGACTTGTGTCAACCTCAAGTCCAAGATTCTTTTCTCCTTCTATTTATGCATTTATTCTTTCTCCAAATTTCAATCATAACCCATACAAGTGTCCCATTGCTTTTTTTTTTATTTCGTTTTTTCCCATATATGCATCTTGATCAATTTGTTCTCCGTCTCACAATGTCTGTCATTTCCACATCAATTGCCTCTTTGTACTTTAATGATCAGAAGCAATATGAATTTGATGATAATGTCGATGCACATTATGAAAATAGACCTGTCACCATGCATAGATGGTGATAAAGATGATGATGACGACGATGATGCAGATTATGATTATGCTCCTTCTGCTTAGTTTTCTAAGTAACTTAATTATTATTTTTGGGGACCAAGTGTATAAAATAACTAATGATAAATGATACAAATGTGTTTTACGTGTTAGTTTAAACTTTTGAACGACAATTATATTATAACCCAAGTTGTTGTATCTTCATCTTTTTTAAATCTAATGATGTTATCATTTCTTTAAATAGTGTTGCTACATCTAATGTTTCGTTTAACTCACATCGTGTATAATTAAAATGGGGGAACCATATATAGGCATGCAAATACATATATCTTAATTTGTAGACTTCTTATAGTAAGACATAGGCTTGAAGTGGACATAGTGTTTATATCAATATAGTATGCATCATATTTTTCCAATAAATGATAACACCATTTAAAATTTCTGATTCAAAAGTTTTATTAATTTAAAAACATTGACCGGTAAAGTAGTTGAATTAACAAAAAAATGGGTGACAAGAAATTAACATAAATGATATAATAAGTATAATATAAAATTGGTTTTTAAGTTAAAAGGACCGTTGGCAGGGCACAAGTCTCGAGTATCCCAATTAGTTTGGCACCCTCAACAACAAGAGACTTGACAAGGCCAAACCTTTGTTAATAAAGAGGCTGAGATTCACAAGGAGAGAATGATAGTTTAGTTACAAATTAAAATTTCTGGATTAACAAACATATCCGAGATCGAAAAGTACAAAGAATGTCTATTACAATGAAAAATAAATCAACATAAATGAATACTCGAAAGGAAGATGTCCTCCGAATCAAATACTCCCTTGAATGCAAATATATTTTGCCTTTTCCATAAAAGTCAGGTTATAATGAACCACAGAGAAGTCTCCAAGTCGCAGCTTGAGCTAGCCCGAAATATAGTTTGCCTACTTTCGAAAAAATCCCATGAGCGTGTTCGGTACCAGAAAAGAGATGCCCAACCAACACATAAAATCTTGCCAAATTGGCAAACTTGATCGGTAGAGTTGGAATAAGTGGTCGATTGTTTTGTTCTCGATGCAAAACAGGAATGTAGCATCTTCGATTGTATTGCATCCTCTCGAAAAGAGAAAAGATCGCGTTGGGAGTTGTCCATGGAAAAGTAACCACCCAAAGAATTTGATAGATGGAAAAAGGATCGAATTCCAAATGAAGTTGAAATCAATTTCCGGTTTAGGCCACATTGATGTACGATAAAAGCCGATGCAAAAGGAGGTTGTTGAAAACCATTTTTTCTCACCAAGATCCCATAAAAACCTATCTACCGAACTAGAGAATAGTGGATGTCCCTACAATTCCGCTACAATAGTTGTATCAGTAGAAGGGAAGAGGTTTAGGTTTGATGAACGAATCCAATTTCGAAGTTGCACATACCGTTCTCTATGTGAAATCCTCAAGTTATGTTTCCAAAAGTGCTGAGAATGATTATTCTCATTAAATAGAAATTGGCAACATGCTGAAATAGTGCATTCTAGCCTGTTGCAAATGGCAAAAAATCCAAAAACAAAGATACAAGCGGTTGGTTCGATGTCCAATTATCGTACCAAAAAGATGCCCGAGTTCCCTCTCCAATTGAGACATAACTATTTGAGCTGAAATGATGCCAAAAAGGTTGGTTTCAGATGTAATAAGACACAATATTCCTCCAAATTGGTGATAACCTTATTTATTCGGCTTTAGCAAGGTCACTCCATGAATAGAAACCATGACTTGTTAAGCAAATAGTGAATCACAGGGAGTCTCGGTTCATCTCCCATATTTTCCATAACCACTTACATAAGAGGCTACAATTTATCAAATTGAGCTCACGAATGTATAAACCCCCTAGACTTTTTGGCAAGTTAACGGTTTCCCAACTCACTTTACAAATGCCATTTACGTTGGAATCACCTCACCATAGGAAATTCCTCATTAATCTAGTTAATTTCACATTACCCGAAGAAGGCAACCTAAAAATTAACATTAATTTGATTGGAAGTGAGGAAAGTACCGGCTTGTTTAGCATTAGACGACCAGCGTAAGAAAGACATTGACCTTTCCAATTCGAAAATCACTTCTTGAATTTTGCAATTATTGGATCCCAATTTGTTACCGAAAAACACTTAATGCATAATGGAACACCCAGGTACGTAATTGAGAATTTTTCAACTTAACATCCCAAAATAGAGGAACTGGATTGCAAGAGAGAATATGAGTAGTTAATTCCAATTAGCGAGCTCTTGTGAAAATTGATACGAAGCCTGAAGATTAATTCAAAGCATTTCAAAATGTATATAAAGGGTGAAATTAGGTTTAAATCAACCGGTAGAAAGCAGAGCGTGTCATCCGTAAACTAAAGTAAGGAGATGTCTGATTGCGAAGAGTCTAAGTTAAAACCCAAAAGTAACCCATCTCTAAAGCGGGTGTCTATCAATTGTTTTAGCCCTTCCATTGCCAATACGAAAACAAAAGGTGAAAGAGTATCACCTTGTTTAACTCCTTTATGTAAATGAATTGGTTCACTCGGAGAACCATTAGTGAGAATGGAGGTATACGAATTCCTCCTACAGTTCGACAACTAAGAGTCCATTTTCTGACAAAATCCATGCTTGAAAGAATCACATCAATGTAATTCCACGAGACACAATCAAAAGCTTTATCAAAGTCAACCTTAACAACTAGACATGAACGTCGTCCAGAATGAATGTGGTTAACAATTTCAGAAGCTAGGAACATGCACTCATGGCGTTTCGCCCTTTAATAAAGGCAAATTGATTCTCAGAAACAATGTGTGGCAGAATCGGTTGTAGGCACGATGCCAATAGCTTTGCTAAAAATTCATATACCCCATGGATAAGCGCAATCGGCCTAAAATTGTTCAGAGAAGCCTCTCTAAGAATTTTTGGAACTAAGACCGTGAGAGACATCTTTATACTACTCAGCAGCCTTGAAGTTACGTTGAAATCATTTATAAGATGCATGATTTTGGGTTTAAGATCATCCCAAAACCACTTGTAAAAAATAAATTGAAACCATCGGGCCCTGGCAATTTATTTTCCCCACAATTAGAAATGCAATTCCAAACTTCGTCAACAGAAAAGAGTGCAACCAAGCCTACATTTTGAACTTCTGAGACCTTAAAATGTAGTTGCTGTAGAGAAAACGTAACTGTCGAGGTAGCAGTGAAAAGATTAATGTAATAAGACCAATGTCCTTAATGTTTGAATTAGTTCTCCATTCACTTCCAATTGCAAAATATGATTACTGCAATAGTAGGCTGATGCCAAACGATGGAAAAATGAAGTATTACTATCCCAAAAGAGTCCAAGAAACTCTCAATTGCTGGTGTCGAAAACTCTCTAAGTTGTTTCGAAGTTAGAGGAGCACGGTTTTTGCACTATGAAACTGCGATTTAATTTGAGTGAAAGGGGTCGCGTAACATCACTAGAAGTAAGGTTGAGGACCTTTGATTCTTGCTCCTTTATTTTTATGCTCAAGGAGACCGTAGTGGGCTGCATGCCACGACCTAATTTCCCTTTCCAACTGTCGAAGTTTGAATGATATGTCCTTGCTACTGTGTGCGGCTCGAATCGCGACCCATTGTTTCTTGATAAAGGGTAGAAATTCTTAATGTTCTCACCACATATTGAGCGAACAAAATGGCCTAAGACTAGAGGGAGATGTAGGCCAAGACTGGAAAAGAATTAGTAAGTGATCTGACAATGTCGAATCTATAGTTGACAACGATATAGTTGATCATGAATCTGAAATGTCACAAGATGCTAGGACCTGGTCAATACGCGAGAACGACACACTATTATGCCACGTATAATTTCGGCCATGCATGGGTAAATTGATAAGTGTATAATTACACTTATTATCATTATAATTTTATACACTAAACACTATAATTTAAGTCATTTTATACTTCATATAAAAGATTTCACGTGGTAAATAGTTATTTGTGATGCAAATGCAGATACTAGGTAAATCTTGGGAGTAAAATGATCAAAAGTGGAATTCTATGAAAAAAGAGTGAAAAATGTGCAAAAAGATGCATGGAACTCAAAGATTTGGCTTAGGATCGAAGCTGTCAAAGATCGGTGAAGTTACAAGGAGAATTCTGAAGAAAATGCAATTCACGGTCGCGACAACCATTAACGATCGTGACTCATTCTTCTTCAGAATAGAATTCTGCCAATCAAAGATTCACAGTCATGATATGTATATCGCGGTCGCAACTTGGATGGTTTTCTGGTTTTATCTTCTTAACTACCAAACGCCGTCAACCGCCATCAACTACCAACGAAAAGACACTTATCAGAAGTCAACCAGTCATAAAATTGTGCCTATCCATTGTGGATTAAATCAAAGCTTCTCAACCAATTACAATGAAGGATGCAATCATTCACCAATGGACACAACCCTTCGTTTGGATAAACGTAACCCTTCGAACACTATATATAAGGTTCCAAACTTCACAAATTTCGTGCATCATAGTATAGTGATACAGAGGGAAAATATTAGAGTGCATGAGAGAAATATAGTGTGTGTATAGATAGAGAGTTCGCTATGTTTATCAGTGGTAGTAAGAAAATGTTTAAGTGATTCAAATCCTTGTTTCGATCACTAGATTTTTCTATATTCTCGAGTGATTGTTGTATAAGTGTACTTGCAAATCACTTATCAATAAAATTTTTCATTCTTCAATATTCATTTATTCGATATTCACAAAGAATAGCATCCTAGCGGAGGTTCTATACGGGCCGTGACCGAATTCAAAGAAGACGCAGAAATTGTGAGAATTGATGACTCCCATTAAAGAGTGGATATAGTTTAATCAACTTTAGCTTTCACTTGCATACCTTACAACTTTGCTTTACTTTCTACTTACACTTTCTATTTCAAAGTTTGTGATATGTCTATGTGTCATAATGCGTATTTCGTGTTAAGTCTTTTATGTTAATCAAGTTATATGCGTTGGAGTTAATTTTAACAGTAGTTTCGGGGTTAACAATATCGTGTATAATCACTGGATCTGTGATATAACGCTGTTTAGTGAGCCAACATTTTTGGAATGGTAACTTGCTAAATATGGCTATGTGAGAGCGACCCGTACTAAGCATAGTATTGACATTGTCCAAGTTTATGTAATTGTCTTAATTCGTTTACACTAGGTTTAGAAAAGTCATTTTATGTGTTGCTCTACGGTAAATAATTGAACATCTGGGTATTTAGAACATCTGCGGTAAATATGGCTATGTTAGATTAGTTTAGTGAATCGTAACATCTTTATTGAACTTACATGCTTTCTCTGCTATCCTTATTTCGTAGGGAAAATCTATATATTTAGGTTCTCTAATCTTTCATACCTATATTTACTCATTTTTCATTCTAATCCTTCTTTCCTAACCTTTACTTTATTATATTTTATTTTCTTTATTTTGTCTTCCTTTTCTATCTTTAGAACTAGTCCTCCCTGTGGGATCGCTATCTTTTAAAACTACATAGAGACTTTTTACTTGCAGTTATCATCATTTTTCTATTTGATAAAAGGTACTGACAACACCTATATTTTTCGTGAACAAGTGTTTTGCACTATTGATATATAGCCGAATCTTGTGAACAAACTATTAAATTTATCAGTAGAAAAGTGGCGAACAATAACTGCTAGTATATAGTTGGGATGTAGTTTTAAAAGATATCGATCCCATAGGCAAGGACTAGCTCTAAAGATCAACAAGGAAGATAAAATAAAGAAAATAAAATAAATTTGATAGTTTGGGTAGGAGGGTTATAATGAAGAGTGGGTAAATATAGGTATGAAAAATTAGAGAATCTAAATATATATATTTTCCCTACGAAATAAGGATATCAGAGAAAACATGCAAGTTCAACAAAGTTGTTACGATTCACTAAACTAATCTAACAGACTCGATTCTAAATATTTAGATTTTCTATTATTCGCTGCAGATTAACACATGAAATGACTTTTCTAAACCTAACGCAAACGAATTAAGATAATTATATAAACTTGGACAACATCAATACTATGCTTAGTATGGGTCGCTCTCACATAGCCACATTTAGCAAGTTACCATTCCAAAAAAGATGGCTCACTAAACAGCGTTATATCACAGATCCAATGATTATACACTGTATTGTTAACCCTGAAACTACTCTTGAAATTAACCCCGACGTATATAACTTAAGTAATATAAATGACTTAACACAAAATATGCATTATGACACATAGACATATCATAAACTTCGAAATATAAAGTATAAGCAGAAAGCAAAGCAAATTTGTAAGGTATGCAAGTGAAAGCTAAAGTTGATCAAATCGTATCCACTCTTTAATGGGAGTCGTCAATTCCAGCAATTCCTACGTCTGCTTTGAATTTAGTTTCGGCCCATACCGAACCTCTGCTAGGATGCTATTCTTTGCGAATATCTAACAAACAAATATTAACGAACGAAAACTTTTATTGATAAGTGATTTGCAAGTACACTTATACAACAATCGATCGAGAATATCAAGAAATCTAGTGATCGAAACAAGAATTCGAATCACTTAAACATTTTCTCACTAACACTTATGAACGTAGCAAATTCTCTATCTATGCACACACTATATGTAACCCTGGTCTTCTTGCCACATCCACTACACTATGATGCACGAAATTGTAAGTTTTGGAACCCTATTTATAGAGTTCAAAGGGTTGCGTCTATCCATACGAAGAGTCGTGTCCATTGGTGAAAGATTGCATCACTTCATCATGATTGGTTGAGAAGCTTCAATCTAATCCACAATGGATAGGCACCTTTTCATTATTGGTTGACTTCTAATAAGTATCTTTTCGTTGGTAGTTGATGGCGGTTGGTCATGCTTATCTGGCAGTTGGTAGTTAAGAAGATAAAACTAGAAAACTGTCCAAGTCGCAATCGCGATATACAAGTTGTGACCGTGAATCTTTGATTGGTAGACTTCTATTTTGAAGAAGAACAAGTCACGACCGCGAATGGTTGTCGCGATCGTGAATTGCATTTTTCTTCAGAATTCTCCTTGTAACTTCACCAATCTTTGACAGCTTCGATCCTAAGCCAAATCTTTAAGCTCCACACATCTTTTTACACCTT
>CATIWQ010106825.1:0-20318 GCA_949673415.1 Euphorbia schlechtendalii
CTAGCCCTTCCCTGTGGGATCGATATCTTTTAAAACTACATCGCAACTGTATACTTGCAGTTATCATCATTTTTCTATTTGATAAGAGGTACTAACAACACCTATATTTTTCATGAACAAGTTTTTGGCACCATTGATATAAAGCCGTATCTTGTAAACAAACTATTAAACTTATTAGTAGAAAAGTGGTGAACACTCGACGCAAAGGATATTGACTATAGTGCCAGGTGTCTTAACAAAATCTATCCAAAGATCATTGATAAGGAAGCAAAGTTGAAGGTCGCACTATCAATGATGGACTTTAGAGCCCTACTATAGTGTTTCCAATAATTCGCATGCCAAGGATTTGATCAAATGGCACACCTCACTCGCTGTCATCATCTTTTTCTATTAGAGCTAAATGATAAGGAGTTCCTATCTGCTAAAGGCAAGAAGTAACTGGAAGAAGAAATTTCTCCACAACCCATTGGCCATCAATCAGACTTTCAGGCTGCTCTCGACTCTTTTAATGTCTGCTTAAAGCAACTTGTTTCAAGCCAGATAACAATGGAGGAGAAAGTAACTAAAGAAGCTGTTAAGACAGCTCATTGAGAGAAAGAAAATCTTCCAAGGTGACCACAGAAACCTCAGCAATAGAAACAATAGCCAAGCTTATCTCAAGACTAGTTTGGAACTTCAACGTCAAAGCAAATGCAACAACATAAGAAATAGCTCATGTGACCCTAACCCTAAACCTAAAGTTAAGAGCTTCCAAACTTTAAATTACTATTCTGTATATTTTGTTCTACTATGTATTGAAAATGTAATGCAGAAACTCATACAAGAGACCAACTTTGAAGAAAAGCTAAAGTAAGATAAAGTCCCAAATCGAAGAAATATTCTCCAGGTATGGGGGAGCTGAACTGCTTGAGGAAGACTCACTCAGTATGGGGGAGTTCAAGCTAACTAAGGGAAGTCACTTAGTAAAGGGAGTCTTACATCCCTTTCTAGGTATTTTTGATATTCTTAAACAACCTTATTCAATTAACTTCTTCAACTACCTAGTTTGCTATCTATCCGAATTGGGGGAGATTGTAAAACCTAAGTTAACAGTACTTCACATTACTTAAACGTTTTGGAAGTAGCAAACTTAATAGGCTAGTGAATTTAATTGAGTTCTAAGTAGACTCTTAGTTAATGAAGCTGACTTTAGTTTTGTTTAAGGAAAAACAAATCAGTTTTGCTGAGTCATTAATTAAGTTATGACTTAGAGTAGGAAAAGCTAAGTTGTGCTGAGTACTACGTAGTTTATGTAAATATCTACTCAACATGTATTGAGTCCGGCTTTTATTAATTAAAAGTAGTTTCCTTTGACACTTTGAGAGTTGAATGACACACATGTGTTTAACGTATTCCGTGAGAGACGAATTATTCTTTAGATGCTTTTCAAGTCAAAAAGCACTAAAATTAAAGAAGATTTCTAATGGTCCTCACAAGAGAAAAGGTGTCAGTACGGAATGTCAGGAATCCTTCATAAAAATCCAAGGTAAAAGGAATTCTCTCTCATGCACCGTTTCTCAATGCCTCCCTGTAACTCTACCAACATCAGCATTTCAACCAATCTAAAGATTCCATGTTGCGTTCTCGCTCACCTCTCTTAAACCGAATTGCTTGAAGATAAATGAGATTTTGTCAACAAAATTATATCGCACCTTACTATTCAATTTTCTATCTCTAAACGTCCTTGAATCTATCTCCAATAGGAAGATTCAAAAGATATGAAGAGAAGAGAAATTGAAGATCAGCGAACTCGAAAAGTTTGCAACACTTCAAGTATAAATAGAAGATAGAAGCAGATGTTCAAACTTGGTGAATAATCTTGAATTTCTTAAGAGCTAAATTGTTGCAAAATTCCTTCCAACTTCTAAGAAATTCCATTTCAAGCAATCAGTAAATAATAGATTTTCACATTTGTTTGTAATAGAGAGAATTACTTAGTAGATTAACATTGTAAGGATTTAACAATTTATAACTTGAATCTAGTTCGTAATTCTTATTCATCTTTGAGTGACAGTTTTGGAAGGTTACCCAAACTGTATTGAGTTGTAGTTAGAAAGAAAGGTACTTTCTATAAAATTGTTCTACCCATTGTAAAGGCTGCTCCACCTAAGTAAGGAAAGATCAACTAGAGGATTTAAGCTTAGAGTGGAGGTAGGCTCAAGGCCAAACCAGGATAAAACCAGGTGTTGACGTTCTTACTTTCACTTTCTAGTCTTTCTCATCCAACATTCTTTCTATTCTAAATCATTTTCACTTGAAAAACCAATTCGTGCTAAGTAGGAACTCATCAAGGAATTAAAGATAAACTGTCCAGCGCAATTGAACAATTTGTAAGTTTTAAAGCATACAACATCGCATACCTCCGCACACATTTAAAACTTAAATTAGTTCAAATCTCTTTATAAAAATTAAAAGTAACAGAGAATCGGCATTCACCCCTCTACTATCGTTTATAAGTCGTATAAGGACCAGCAAAATTCATTTTATCCCCATTCTCTCTACCAGTTACCGCATACTTATTCATCCTCTAAGTAATCATTTTCAAAAAAACAATTTCCTCCTCAAACTTCATAAATACCATTCTACCTTAGCGATCAAAACCAAGATTCATGCAAGGGTCAAATTAAAATTTTTCAAAGGTGCCTTTACAATATTTCAGACAAGGCCAAATTTCTTCCACTAAATTATTCATTTATTTATTTATTTTCTCCATGTTTTAACTCTTGATTGAAGGGAAAAATATTTTGTTTCCAAAATGTCAATCAAGAAGTTAAAACATGATTATTAGCACAAATAACTCCAAACTAATTTTATTACATTTAAGGTTTCCAAACACACTAAATTATTTCCAACTGATCCCAAAAAATTGAGAAACATCCATGATGGGAATTTCCAAAGAGCAAGGAAACCTTCCATGTTTTGAGGTTAATTTTGGCACTAAATTATTTCCCGGCAATCTCGAAAATAGGAAACTTTCATATTGGGATTTTCAATGAGCATAGCAAACTTCCATGTTTTGAGGTAAACTTTGGCACTAAATTATTTCCAACTAATCCTGAAAATTGGGAAACATCCATGTTGGGTATTTAAAAAAAGCATCAAGGCCTTGAATGTTTTGAAGTCAACTTCGACACTAACTTATTTCTAGGTGATCTTGAAAATCAAGAAACATCCATGTTGGGGATTTCCAAAGAGCACGATGGCTTACTATTGTCTGAAGTCAACTTCGGCACTATATTATTTCCAGGTGATCCCAAAAATCCAAAAACATCCACTTTCATGTTCTGAGGATAGCTTCAGCACTAATTCATTTCAAGGTGACACCAAAAATTGAGAAACATCCATTTTGGGGATATTTAAAGAGCATAACAACTTTCCTTGTTTTAATGTCAACTTGAGCACTAATGTATTTCTAGGTGATCTCGAAAATCGGGAAAAATCCATGTTGGGAATTTCCAAAGAGCACGGCGGTCTTCCATGTCTTGAGGTCAACTTCAACACTAAATTATGTCAAGATGTTCTCAAAAATTGGGAAACATCAATGTTAGGGATTTCCAACGAGCAGGATGGTCTTCCATGTTTTGAGGTTAAGTTCAGCACTAAATTAGTTACTGGTGATCCCAAAAATCTAGAAATATCCATGTTGGGAATTTTCAAAGAGCATGGTGGTCTTCTATGTTCTGAGATCAACTTCAACACTAAATTATTTTCAGGTGATCCTGGAAATCGAGAAACACCCATGTTGGGGATTTCCAAAGAGCATGATGGTCTTCCATGTTTGAAGGTGAACTTCAACACTAAATAATTTCTAGGTGATCTCGAAAAATAGGGAAATATCCATGTTGGGGATTTCCAAAGAGGATGAAATCTTCCATGTTCTGAGGTTAACTTCACTAAACTAAAATCATTTCCAGGTGATCTTGAAAATCAAGAAATATCCATGTTGAAAATTTCCAAAGAGCACTATAGGCTTCCATGTCTTGAAGTTAACTTTGGAACTTAATTTCAAATTCAACCTAATTACTTTCTTAGGGAGACAACTAGGTGCTTTAACCTTAGAAGTCAACCTTGTCAAAGTTTTGAGTAGTACAATTTCCCACCTCTAGGTCAATTCTACACCTCATGCCACCCCGGTAAGATTTTTATACCTTGCACTTTTTGTGTAGCCATTCTAACTTATATAAGTAGTGAGCACACGAGGGCCAGCCTAAGAGCAAGGGATTATTGGTACCTTTTCGAAGTGATGATGAGAAATATTTTCACATACTCTACTATTCTAATGATTCACATTAAGATTACGAGATATTTAGAGGTGATCTTCGGGCCTCTCTGAAACCAAAATTGTTAGAAAAACCACCCAAAAGCATTGAAAAAAAACAAAAAAAACAAATCCAAAATATTAAAAATAGAGACCCTTCCTACCCATCACTGTCGAACGCCCCAGACCTATTTGACTTTTTGGACAAACCTGGGATCTGGCTTATACTAGTCTACCAAGCTTACTGGTATCGGTGTCGAGTCAGTACCGATCCACCTAGCGAATTGATCTAGGCCATCGAAAGGGTCTCGACCTTGGAGTTAGCAGGCCGGACTAATATCGACCTTGCCCACGTGGCATGGCTGATTCCGATTGACTTTTCTGCCACTCCTCTTTTACCCTTTTCCAATTTTACCCTTAATTTTATTTAACCTTTTCCAAAAATACCCTTAACCCTACTTATATTTAAAACTTTTACCAACCTCTTTGTATGCTTAAAAATTAGGTTTTTGAGAGGTTGAAATTTCTTACCATTTTGGGAGCCCTTAGAGAGATTAGAAAGAGAAATTCCTAGGGTTATTTGGAGAAAAGTTAGTAAAAATCGCCACTTGCAATTTTATGACAACTTTCTATGAAAATCCCTCTTTCATTTCATGTTCTTCGGAGTTGGAGAGTGAAATCTAGCTCCCAGGTTTCCTGTTCCCTCACTTAAATCAACTTTCATTACTTTTTCTTCAAAAAAATCAAGCAAAAGAATTATAGGATCTCTTTTTTGACGTGAATCAGTGACTTTTAGGTCGTGTTTCTTAGGCCCCACATGATGGGAAATCAAATTTTCTCCGATAATTAACCAAATTTTATATCATGTATAATCCAAAATAATAAAATTTGGTAATAAATTGAGTCTAAAATCAATTGGTTTGAAATAAAAGCACACGAAGAACCTGAATTCCTCACTTTTAAATCTATACACACACAATTAACCCTAATTGAACTGCGTCTTATTTTGTATACTAATTATGCCATGATGTTGTGATATATCTTGTTTTGACCTTTGTGGATGTAGGTAGACTAGATTAGATTTATGTTAGGGTTTATTTTCCTTCTACTATCACACTTTGTAAATAAAAATTGTATTTGTTGATCATTTGTATTTAGGGCTATTTGTATATTCCCCTTGGTTAGTATCATTATTTTACCCTACCCCCCTTAGGTTTGAAAACTTGTATTTATTTATTTATTTATTTATCACTTTCCTTTACATGTTTATCGCTTTATTTATTTACCGCTTTCCGCAAGTGTGTGATGTAAAATGTTAAAAAGGGTTAAAAAATTATTAGAAATAATCTAAATATCTTAAAGGTGGTGACCTATATGTAATAGTAAATCAAATGACTTAGTAGATAACTCATTTGTAACCAAGTCTCTTTACTACGGTGAGGTTTAAGCTTAACAGATCTAGGTTATATCAGATTTTCTGGAAGAACTTATCCGAGTGGCAACTTCATAATGTAGTCTAGAGGTTTAGGCCTTCTTTCTTTCCATAGCTTTTATTTCCTCTCCCAAAAACCCCCAGGCCCCATCTCATAGGGCCTACACCTCACGGTGACTGCGCAGGTACCCGAAACATTGTCCGCTTAGAAGTATACTTAGTACCTAATTAATTTCACTATTTTAAGTAATATTTTATCTCCAAAATTAAAGTACTACGAAGTACTATTAACATAGGTTTAACAGAAGCTATCAAAACTCTATGTGCTTTTGCTTCCCATATGAATTTCAAATTATTTTAAATGGATGTAAGAAGGGCATTCTTGAATAGTTTCATTCAAGAGGATGTTTATGTGTATCAACCTCCTAGATTTGAAGATGGTATCTAGAGCGTGTGTACATGCTTAAGAAAGCTTTGTATGGTTGTAAGTAAGCACCATGTGCTTGGTATGAGAGGCTAACTAACAATCTACTCAACAAAGGCTATGAAAGAGATACAACTCTTTTTATCAAGCGAAGAAAAGAAGATGTGTTGATGATATCATATTTGAAGAAATTGATGAAAGGCTTTGTGCAAGGATTTCAATAAGTAGAGGAAAAGCAAGTTTGAAATGTCAATGATGGGAGAGTTCAACTTTTTATTTAGACTTCAAATCAATCAAAGTGAAGAAGAAATCTTTATTAACAAAGCAACGTACACTAAAGAAGTCCTAAAGAAGTTTGATATGGAGCAATTAAAGCCACTGCCAACTCCCATGGCAACATATATTGTCTTGAGAATGGTAAGACTATAGACAGTAAGTTCTACAAAGGTCTTATTAGTTCAATTCTTTATTTAATAACTAGTAGGCATGATATTCAATAATCAATATGCTATGGTGTCCATTATGAAGCTGACCCCAGAGAATGTCACCTACTTACTATTAAGAGAACTCTCTAGTATTTGCAAGGATCTATTGATGTATGGTTGTGGTATCCAAATATCTTATATTTCACTCCAAGAGCATACATATATGCTTATTATAGTAGGGAGAAGCTTGATAAGAAAGCATTATAGCAGGATTTTGTTTCCTTGGAGAATCTTTGTATCATGGTGCAAAAAGAAGCAAACTTTCACCACGCTAAGTACTACAGAAGCTGAGTATATGACAATAGGAAGTCGTAGTACAACTTCTACGGATTAAGTAGCAACTAGAAGATTTTGGTATAAAGTCTAAATTGCTCAAAGTTATGTATGAAAACAAGAGCGTAATTGACTTATCTAAAAATCCAATTCAACGTGAAAGGATGGAGCATATTAATATACGACATCACTTCATAAAGGATCATGTGCTAAGTTGTCAAATTGGAATATGTTCCATGAAAGGAGCACCGTGTAGACATTTTCAAATAACCTTTAGTAAAGGAGCTATTCAACATTCTCAATGAGATAATTGGCATGGCGAATCCAATTTTATGAATTTTATATAAAATGGCTAAGTTTGTTCAAAGTTAAATCAAAGCTATGCTAACTTGTTGAGGTAACATGTATTCACTCAGCTTGGTAAATTCCATTTTTTGTTCCTCGCGGTTAAAGTTAAAATCTTGCCTTTTTGGGAGATTTTTAATCTAAACCATTTTTACTTAAATTATAGTGTTTTCCTAAGTTGGTTAATATTTTGTTCAATCTCACCATCCACTTTAATTAATGCTTGTGAAAAGGACACCTATTATTATGCACCTGTTGTTACTATGTAAAAGTGACTTATGCTGGAGAGAGAGTTTCACCTGCTTTAAAACTGCAAGCATTTTATCTCTTTCAAATCCCTAATTTCTTTCTACTCAAACCTACAATAGGAAGCATCTCTAGATGAGTATCAATTAATTCATAAGGCTATATCTCATAGGAATATGTATATCAACATAGCTGGTGAATTGGAGAGTTATCTTTCCTCAAGGCACTCTATTTAGCGTAACTAAATGAGGTATTATAGAGAGGAAGTTTAGCCATGTGTATAAGGTGAAATACATTAGCTTTCTATATAATTATTTTTCGACGAGGGTGTTAAAAGAGCAAAAGTTAAGAAATTTCTTGTGCCATGGTGGACCTGCAATCAAGGATGTGATGAAGAACTTCTACACTCACTTGTACATAGTACATAGATTCCAAGACATTTTAGCAATGGAGATTGATGAAAAGTCCTACCTAGTTTCTGCAAAGCTAATTCAAAACATTCTCAAAATGTACGTGAATGGAACTAAGATGCAAAAGAATGGAGATGAGGAGTATGTAGATATCCTAGTAGAGTGGCAACTATTAGTGATTATGGCTCTAGTGAAATAAGAGCATTTTGATTGACTTGGAGGGAAAGGGCATTCCATGAGCTCTTGTTGAAGTATCGTCTCCCCAAGATGGGTTCCCTATCAAGCTACACAAAATTTAAGAGATGCATAGTTTATCACATGGTTAATGGAAAGCAGCTTAATTGGCTGGTATTGATCCTTCATCACCTCACCAAAATGACTACAATGTTTGATTATGGCTATCTCAATTACAGCCACAATGAAGGGTCTAAAGATGAATGTAGAAGGACATGAGCATGGTGAGGAACATTTTTTTATCTAGGGAACTTTCAAACCCAAAATTTTCCACTCTACATTCTTGATACACCAAAATCTAGGATATTATAGTGAAAAAGATTAAGGTGAAACCTATAGTGGTGCTAGAAGATATATATAAAGAAGACATAGACTGAGAGATAGATGAAGTTTAAGAGTTTGATCTTAAATCATAGGATGAGCTTCCAATCAGGGAGAATTTGAAGAAGGTAAAGGATCCAATAAGTCATGCTACAAAGCAAGCCAAGAAGAAGACCGATAAGAGTAGAAAAAGCAGCAGAGGCCAAGGCAATAGAAGAGGGCGAGGAAGAAATTGATGTAACAGATTTGCCTTCTCCCAATCCTGAGTTTGTAGAGTGGATAAAGAAAATGAAGATCACTGAAATTGTATAGGAGGTAAAGAAAAAGAAGAGAATATTTGCTCAAGTGGACCTTGAAGTTGTGACTTCATTCAATCAAGTAGAGAAAAAGTTTAAGGGTGTGCAAAAGAAGAGGAGTGCTCCCAACAGAGCTAGGAAGACCCTCAAGATTTTTGTTAGTGAGGATCAGATGGAAGAAATAAGCCAAGACAAGTTTAAAGTATCAACTGGTCTTGATGAATCTAGAACTTCATCCATTCACACTTTGCAAGCTGAGTTACCTAAAGCCGATCCATCCTTGGAACAAATAGAAAACCAATAGGCATATAATATTCCTTCCCCTACACCTATGCTTACTAATTATACTTCTAAACCAAATTCTCCCCAACAAAGAACTAACCTTTTTTCACCACCTCCAACTATTTCAACTTCAATCATTCCCTCTCCTACAAAATCTCAAACAAAATCCCGGGTAGAATTTTTAGGAGAGGGAATGATTGAAGTTGACTTGTCTACATTAAATAAAAATTTAAATCATCTTACATTATCATGAAGGAAAATACAGAGGATATTATTAAAAAATCGTAGAAGATAGTGATTTCTACTATGGGCAAGCTCTTTTCTAACTCTGGTTCATCGGTGGATCCTAAAAATGGGTTCCCTACCCACAAGAAGCTTAATTTCATAGAATCAACCTAGTGCAAGACATAATTCAAGCGCTCATGGAAACCGGGATTGAAGATGCTACGTATATAGACTTAACTACCAAGACTGTTGATGTTATGGGTCTTGGGATTATTAACATGGAAGTGTAACTTAAGATATCAATGTCAGCATGAGACTTTAGAGGACTACTTCAAAGTTTTCAACTATTTTCCTACCAAGAATTTGATTTTATAGCTCATCTAACTCGGTGCCATCATTTTCAACTAAGTGAGCTTAACAACCAAGAAGTCTTATTTCTCCTAGCAGAGAACAACATGAAAATGAAATTGATCTAGTAATTATTAAGAAGCAGGAGATGTTCTCACAACTCTTGGAATCTTTTAATGCATTCTTGAACCAATTAATTTTGGAATAGTTAACAAAGGAGGAGAATGTAGAAGAGAACGTGCACATATTAGCTCAATAAAAAACTCATCTCCCAACTAGATTGTAACATCCACTACAGCAACAAAAGCTTAGGATAGAATCGAGACCAACTTCTTCATCTTCACATCAATAATATCATCAGCCACCTAATGGAAGAGGAAGTGGAGAGCCTAAATTGAGAAGATACAATAGTTGTAGCTGTTAGAAAAATATTGTAATAGATCTTCATGTAAAGCTTTGTATAGGACACAGTTTATATACTTGCTAATTTATCTATAAAAATTTCAATTTTTTCCTCAACATAAGATCTTCTTAACTTTCAGTCATATTGTTGGTTTCATGCATATACTTCTATCTTGTAGGATTCAACATAGACTACCAAGTTTAAAGAAGCTGATTTAGACAAAGTCCTAAATTCAAAGGAAAGCTCACTCAGTATGGGGTAGCTTGTGCTAACTAAAGGAAATCCACTCAACATGGGGGAGTCTTATATTACTTATCAAGTATACATATATCCATAAAATTTTATGTAGTTAATTTCTCCTACTACCTATTTTATTATTTGCTCCAAATTGGGGGAGATTTTTTAACCCATCTTAATTCTAATTCATAGTACTTTGGTTTTGGAGATAAAAAAATTACTTAGGATAGTGAAATTAATAAGATACTAAGTAAACTCTCAATTAAGTAGTTAGCATTATCTTATCTTGAGAAGAAACAACTCAACTTGACATAGGCTTAGTTAAATTATGGCTTAGTGTTTCGAGAGTTGTTGTCAAAGTTTAGGCAATATAACTCAGCATAAACTGAGTACTTTTATGCGATGCTAAGTTATATATTTCACGTTGTTACCTTTAATTATTCAGTAAAGATGGAATATTCTAATTTAATGTGTTTCAAGTCTAAAAAAAGATTTAGAACTAAAAATAAAAGATTAACCAAGTGATCCTCATAAAAAAGGTGTCAATATATAATGTTGGGATGTATCACCAAAGTATAAGTAAAAAGGAATCATCTTACAATACACCATCTTATAGTATCGCCGCTCACTACTACATCCGTTAAAGGGTTCAATCATAATCCAACATGTTACATCTTGCACACCCTCTCTTAGTAGATTTACTTGAAGACAAAAGTCCTTAACAAGAAATTAATCAACAGATTAATATCGCGCCTCAACATCCAAAAATCTTGACTCTAAATAGCTTCAAAAACTATCACAAATGGGAAGAAATATGAAGGAGTGAACAGAAGAGATTTTCAAGCAAATTCATGATAAAAATTCGAAATGGCTAGTTCCTAAAGCTTTGAACTACAAATATAGGTAAAAGGAGTTTATTACAACTTGGTAAATCACTTTAAACTCTATCAAACTAATCACAGCCTTCGAAATTCCATTCAAGAAATCTCAAAAGCAAACATAGAATTCTAATTAGTTTGTAATAAAGAGTAATTTTAATAGGCTTAGATTGAGCAAAGTTATCAATTTTAATAGAATTAACACTCTATAAGTTGCGCAAACAAATTCATTCTAAATTGAATGATAGTAGTTTAAGAAGGGTACTTAAATTATACCAAGAGGTAGTTTAACCTTGAAAGTACTAGCTTGTAATCCTAACTATTATGAAAGGATACTTCATCTAATTATAGGAAATAAAATTAATGGATTTGTGCTTGGAAAAGGAATTCAAACATAAGAGGTAGTTTAACTTGGAAAGTATTAGCTTGTAATCCTAACTGTTGTGAAAGGATACTTCATCTAATTATAGGAAATAAAACTATTTATGCTCGAAAAAGGAATTCAAGGATTGGATGTAGACTAGGGTCGAACCAGAATAAATTATGGTGTAAACATTCCTTACTCTATCTTTTATCTCTATCAGTATTCACTCAAACATCAACATGTCTCTCTTTGTTTATCTTTCTTAAAAAACTGTGAAGAGTTGAGTAATAATTTATTAAGCACAGTTTGTGTCTAAACAAGGTCAGCTCAAATTGAGTGGTTTGCGATATTTTATTAGCAGTTTGCACACAACATATTTTATTTAGCATACATTAAAATAAACATGGCTAAGATTTTTAAATCTATAAAAACAAGTTAAATCAACATTCATCCCTCCCCCTCTAACTGATTCTATAAATCGTAAGGACCAATACATACCATTAAAATCAGATTGTTACTCCTCTTGTTTTATGGTAAAAACTTCTTTTTGAGCTATGCTGGGGACTCGGATTCTATCTATAGTGCAAGAAATCATGTTCTTGATATAAGGTTCTAAGGCTGCTTTAGCTAACCTATCTCCTTTGTTATTTTAAGCTCACAAAATAAATGTTAAACTTCTAGCTTGCTACCTTTTTATTTGATTTGGGAATACAAGTCTTCACAATTGCTAGATACTACTACATGGACCCATCTTTTGTTGCATACACATTTCCTAATTAATTAACCACCAATTTGGAGTCACTACAAATGCGTGCCTGATTTATTTTGATGGCCTTTATTAATTACAAGGCTAGAATAAAAGCTTCATGTTCAATCATGTTATTTGTTATGATGAATAAGAGGAGAGCTGCCTGGTTGAATATGATTCCATATGTTGGTCCTTATAGCTTATAGAATTTGCTAGAGAATGGTGAATATCGATTAACTTGTTCTTTTTAAGATTTAAAAACTCATAGCCAAGTTGTGTTAATGTATTTTGAGTATAAAATGATATACGCAAACTATTGGATAAAACTTCACAAACCATTCAGCTTGAGCTCATCTTGGTTTAGACACCAGGTATGCTGATTAAATTGGTACTCAGCTCAGGTTGATTTCTAAAGTAGAAATAAACTGAGAGAACGATGTTGATGTATGAGTGAAGCTAACAAGATAAAAGATAAGTTAAGGAACAATTACACTTGTGATATTATCATGGTTCGACCCCTAGCCTACCTGTAGTCCTTGAATTCCTTTACAAGCTTAAATCCACTAGTGATCACCACTTTTACCAGGAAGAGAAGCCTTTGACAGTGGGTAATATTACAAGTGAGTACCTTTACAGCTATACTACCTCTCAAACATTTGAGTACCCTTCTCAAACTACTATCACTTAGTTTGAATGAAATGTTTATAATAAGAACTCACCTTAAAAAAATTTTGTTCTTTAACAAATATTTCACATAGCTAGATTTTAAGCCTAAATAAACTTCTCTCTCAAAACAAACTAAATAGAAATTGGTTATCTGCTTTGCTTGATTGGATCTTCGAAGGTTGTGATTCCTTAAACAGAGTTTCAAATCTTTAGAAATTCATATGATTTACCAAATTATAGATGACTGCTTCTAACTCTATTTAAAAATATACATTTTGGAAAGTAGTCATTGCAACTTTTCATCTTTACTTTGTGTTGAAAATCACTTCTCCTTCATCCTTCAAATTTCTTTACATTTGAGATAATTTTGAAGCCGTGTAGATAAATGATTTTGAACATTGAGACATGAAATTAACTTGTTGATCAATTTCTTGTCAATGTCTCTTATCATCGAAAAAAATAGCTAAGAGATGGCATGTGAGATGCAACATGTTGAATCATATAACTAACATAGCAATGGCGCGATGATGCTGAAAAATGACGCAATGTCAAATGAGTCCTTTTGACTTGGACTATAGTGCATACATTCCAACATTCTATGCTGACGTCTTTTCTATGTGAGGACAAGTTGAATATTCTTTTGTTTTCACAAATAAATCCTTTTTGAAACCTAAAACGCATTAAATAAGAATATCATATTTTCACATAATAGTGAAATGTAATAGCAGCATTTATTTAACTCAGTATAAATTAAAGTAGTTAGCTTTCACTAAGATATATGGCATAAACTTTGAAGCTTAATTACTCAACATAGCAAATCTCTCAACACTAAGCCTAAACCTAATTAAACCTATGTCAAACGGAGTTGTTTCTACACAAAACAAACTCAAGCTCATTACTTGATTAAGATTGTACCTAGTACCTAGTTAATTTCACTATCCTAAGTAATTTGTTATGTCTAAAACTGGAATATTCTAAAGTGTTATTAATATGGGGTTTAGCAATTTACTCCATTTTGGAACAAATAACAAACAAGGTAATATTAAAAATAAGCTAAGTAAAAGTTAATGGATATAGGAATACTTGATAAGTGATATAAGGCTCCCACATGCTAAGTGAACTCCCTTAGATAGGCATAGACTCCCCCATGCTGAGTGGATTTCCTTCAGTCAACACAAGCTCCTCCATACTAAGTGAGCTTTCCATCAAACATGGGACTTATCCTAATCAACATATTCAAACTTGGTGGTTTATATTGATTCTTACAATACACATGTTTATGCATGAACAAGTAATAATAAGTGAAAGTTAAGAAGATCTTATCTTAAAGCAAAATATTGTAATTTTATATATAACTCAACAAGTACACAAATTATATCCCATATAATATTTTACAATGAATTCATATTACAATATTATCTAACAACTTCTAACAGCTACAACTAATTTATCTCCTCTTTAGCTATCTTATTCCTCTTCCATGAGGATGCTACCATTACTACAAAGATGATGATGTTGATGGTCTTGGTTGTATCCTTAGTTTCAGCTTGTGTGGTGGATGTTTTGGCCTAGTTGGGAGATGGGATTTTTATTACTTAGCTGATCCATGCGCATCCTATGCTAGTTTCTCCCCCTTTCTTAATTATTCTATCATAAACTAGTTCAGGCACACGCTAATGGAGTCCAAGGCATGAAAGTCATCTCTTTTTTACCAACTAAGAATGGATTTATATCATTCATTAGCTGATCTCTTCTAGGTGAGGATAATAATTCTTAGTTGTTGTGATCACTTAGTAGCAAATGGTGGCATTGAATTAGATGAGCAATGAGATCAAAACATTGGGAGGAAAATTTTTGAAAAATTGAAGCAGTCTTTTAAAGTCTCATGCTACTACCTTTAATTGTGCCTCTATATCAACAATCATAGGACCCATAGCTACCACTTTCTATGTTGTGAAAGTTATGTCCCTTGCATTTTCAAGCGGTGTCTATGAACGCCTTGATGTTACCTTTCATCATGTTGATTGTATCTACTAGGACAATGAGCTTTTGTGTATAGTGAACTCATTTTCAGGATCCATTGATAAACCTGACTAAGGGAAGAGCTTTCCCATAGAAAAATCACCTTCTTTTCTCAATCCTTAACTATATCCTCGGTGTTCGCCTTGATGAAAATACAAGTTGAGTTGAACTTTTTATCCATCATAGACAAATCCATAGTAGGTTTATCTATTTTCTTGACAACAACATCCACTTTCTTATCATTGGCTAGCTTATGATCATACATCTTATCATGTAAATCTTAGTATAGGACATAGTTTGTGTACTTGCTAAGTTATCTATAAAAATTAAATTTTTTCCCCAAGTTAAGATCCTCTTAACTTCCTCTCATATTGCTGGTTTCATGCATAAACTTATGACTTATAGTATCAAACATAAGCAACCAAGTTTAGAGAAGCTAATTTAGACAAAGTCCCAAATTCATAGGGAAGCTCACTAAGTAAAGGGGGAGCTTGTGCTGACTGAAGGAAATCCACTCAACATAGAGGAGTCTTATATCACTTATCAGGTATTCCTTTAACCATAAAATTTTACAAAGTAAATTTCTGCTACTACCTAGTTTATTATCTACTCCAAAATGGGGTAGATTTTTAAACCTAGCTTAATTGTAATTCACAAGACTTTGGTTTTGGAGATAAAAATTTACTTAGGATAGTAAAATTAATAAGGTAATAACTAGACTCTTAATTAAGAAGTTAACTTCAGCTTGTCTTAAGGAGAAACAACTCAACTTGACATAAGCTTACATAAGTTATGGATTAGTGTTGCGAGAGTTGTTTTGCTAAGTAACTCAGCTTAAAATTTTGTGTAATTTAACTCAGCGCAAATTGAGTACTTTTATGCGATGCTGAGTTATATACTTCATGTTATAACCTTTAATTATTCTGTGAAGATAGAATACTCTAGTTTAATGCATTTTAGGTTTAAAAAATGATTTGGCACTGAAAATAAAAGAATAACCAAGTGATCCTCACAACAAAAAAGTGTCAGTATGGAATGTTGGGATGTATCACAAAAGTACAAGTTAAAAGGAATAATCTTACAATGCATTGTCTTATAGCATCGTTGCCCACTTCTTCATCCTTTAAAAGATTCAATCATAATCCAACAGGTTGCATCTCACACACCCTCTCTAAGTAGATTTTCTTGAAGATGAAAGTCCTTAACGAGAAATTAATCAACGGATTAATATTGTGCCTTAACCTCCAAAATTTTTTACTCTAAACGGCTTCGAAAACTATCTCAAATGGGGGGAAATGTTAACGAGTGAAGAGAAGAAATTTTCAATCAAAGTTAAGATAGAAATTTGTAATGGCTACTTTCTAAAGATTTAAACTATAAATAGAGGTAGAAGGAGTTTATTACAACTTGGTGAATTATTTGAAACTTTGTCAAAGCAATCACATCCTTTGAAATTCCATTCAAGAAATCTCAAAAGAAAACATAAAATTCTCATTAGTTTATAATAGAAAGTGTTTATAATAAGCTTATATCAAGCTAAGTCATCTATTTTAAAGGAACTAACACTATAGGTTTTGCAAACAACTTTATTCTAAATTGAGTGATAGTAGTTTAAGATGGGTACTTAAATTTCATTTAGAGGTAGTTTAGCTTGGAAGGTACTAGTTTGTAATTCTA
The DNA here is from genome assembly GCA_949673415.1 of Euphorbia schlechtendalii. Classification (NCBI taxonomy): domain Eukaryota; kingdom Viridiplantae; phylum Streptophyta; class Magnoliopsida; order Malpighiales; family Euphorbiaceae; genus Euphorbia; species Euphorbia schlechtendalii. Next base: position 16,614 of record CATIWQ010106825.1, read on the forward strand.
CTCGCTAACAAAGGAAACTTCATCTAATTAAAGGAAAGAACACTAGTGACTTTAAGCTCAGAAAAAAATTCGTGGATTGGATGTATGCTAAGGGATGAACCAGGATAAATTATGGTGTACAAGTTCTTTACTCTATCTTTTAACTTTATTAGCATTCTCATACATCATCACATCTCTCATTATTTATCTTGCTTTAAAAACCATCTAGAGTTGAGTAAGAATTTATTTAGCACAATTTGTATCCAAACAAGGTCAGCTCAAGTTGAGAGGTTTTAGATATTTTACCAGCAGTTTGCATATAACATGTTTTTATCTTGCATACAATGAACTAAACTTAGGTAAGATTTTTAACTCTAAAAAAAACAAGTTAAATCAGCATTCGCCCCTCCCCTCTAACTGATTCTATAAGCCATAACGATCAACATATACTATTAGAGTTCTGATTATTGATCATCTTCTTTTATGGTATAAACTTCTTTCCGAGCTATGGTAGGGACTCCAATTCCATATATAGTGTAAGAAATAATGTACCCAACATATGGATCCGAAGCTGCTTTGGCTAATCTATCTCCTTTAGTATTAAAAGCTTGCAATATATGTTGAACTTCTAGCTTGGTGCCTTCTTATTTGATTTGGGAAACCAAAGTCTTCACAATTGCTAGATAATACTACATGGACTCATCTTTTGTTGCATACACATTTCGTAATTAATTAACCACCAATTTAGAGTTAGTAAAAATGCATGCCTAATCTAGGTTGATATCCTTGATCAATTACAAGGCTAGAATAAAAGCATCATATTCAGTCGCATAAATTTGTACAGAGAATGAGAGGAGAGCAACCTGGTTGAATATGATTTAATTATATTGGTCCTTATAACTTATTGAATCGGTCAGAGGGGGTGAATGTCGATTGACTTGTTTTTTTAAGATTTAAAAATTCTTAGCCAAGTTTGTGTTAATGTATGTTGAGTATAAAACTATTTGAAAAAACTTGGAAACCACTCAGCTTGAGCTCATTTTTGTTTGGACACAAGCTATGCTGAGTATATTCTTACTCAACTTAGGTTGATTTTCCAAGTAGAAATAAACTAAGAGAAACATGCTAATGTATGAGTGAAGCTAACAACATAAAAGATAATTTAAGGAACAACTACATCTATGATTTTATCTTGGTTCGACCACTAACCTACCTCCAGTCCCTGAATTCCTTTACAAACTTAAATCCACTAATGATCACCCCTTTTACCAGGCGAATAAGCCTTTAACAGTGGATAGGATTACAAGTGAGTACCTTCCAAGCTATACCACCTCTTAAATGTTTGAGTACCCTTCTCATGCTACTATCACTTAGTTTGAACAAATGTTTAGAACAAGAACTAAACTTAAAAAAAATTTGTTCTTCTACTATGATTTCACTTAGCTAGATTCTAAGTCTAAATATACTTCACTCTAAAAATAAACTAAATTGGAATTGGTTGTCTGCTTTGGTAATTTGCTTGATTGGAATTTCAAAGGCTGTGATTGCTTAAACAAAGTTTCAAATCTTTATATTTCCAAGTGATTTACCAAATTGTAGATTGTTTGCCACTTTTCTACTGATAAGTTTAATAGTTTGTTCAAGAGATTCGGCTATATATCAATGGTGCCAAAAACTTGTTCATGAAAAATATAGGTGTTGTTAGTACCTCTTATCAAATAGAAAAATGATGATAACTACAAGTATATAGTTGTGATGTAGTTTTAAAAGATATCGATCCCACAGGGAAGGGCTAGCTCTAGAAATCAAAAAGGAAGATAAAATAAAGAAAATAAAATATAATAAAGTAAAGGTTAGGAAAGAAGGATTAGAATGAAAAATGAGTAAATATAGGTATGAAAGATTAGAGAACCTAAATATATAGATTTTCCCACGAAATAAGGATAGCAGAGAAAGCATGCAAGTTCAACAAAGAAGTTACGATTCACTAAACTAATCTAACAGACTCATTTCTAAATACTCGGATGTTCAATTATTCACTGCATAGCAACACACGAAATGACTTTTCTAAATCTAGCGCAAATGAATTAAGATTATCATATAAACCTGGACAAAATCAATACTATGCTTAGTATGGGTCGCTCTCAGATAGCCACATTTAGCAAGTTACCATTCCATAAATGTTGGCTCACTAAATAGCATTATATCACAGATCCAGTGATTATACACGATATTGTTAACCCCGAAAATACTCTTAAAATTAACTCCAACGCATATAACTTGATTAACATGAAAGACTTAAAATGAAATACGCATTATGATACATAGACATATCATAAACTTCGAAATAGAAAGTATAAGTAGAAAGTAAAGCAAAGTTGTAAGGTATGCAAGTGAAAGCTAAAGTTGATCAAACTATATCCACTCATTAATGGGAGTCGTCAATTCTCGCAATTCTTGCGTCTGTTTGAATTCAGTCTCTGCCCATACAGAATCTCCTCTAGGATGCTATTCTTTGCGAATATCGAATAAACGAATATTGAAGAACGAAAACTTTTATTGATAAGGGATTTACAAGTACACTTATACAATAATCGCTCGAGAATATAGAGAAATCTAATTATCGAAACAAGGATTCGAATCATTTAAACATTTTCTCGCTAACGCTTATGAATGTTGCGAAACTAGATATTTATTCTCTATCTATACACTTTGCATTATCTTTCACCCCTCTCTTCTACACGAAATTAGTGAGGTTTGGAGCCCTATTTATGGAGTTCGAAGGGTTGTGTCTATCCAAATGAAGGGTTGTGTCCATTTGTGAATGATTGCATCTCTTCATTATGATTGGTTGAGAAGCTTTGATTTAATCCACAATGGATAGGCACCTTTTCATGATTGGTTGACTTCTGATAAGTGTCTTTTCATTGGTAGTTGATGGTGGTTGATCATGCTTATCTGGCAGTTGGTATTTAAGAAGATAATACCAGAAAACCATCCAAGTTGTGACCGCGATATACATGTCGCAAACGTGAATCTTTGATTGGTAGACTTCTAATATGAAGTAGAACTAGTCACGACCGTGAATGATTGTCTTGACCGTGAACTGAATTTTTCTTCAGAAATCTCCTTGCAACATCACTGATCTTTGATAGCTTCGATCCTAAGCCAAATCTTTAAGTTCCACGCATCTTTTTGCACCTTTTTCACTCTTTTTTCATAGAATTCCACTTTAGATCATTTTACTCCCGAGATTTACCTAGTATCTGCATTTGCATAAAAAACAACTACATACCATGTGAAATCTTTTATATGAAGTATAAAAATGACTTAATTCATAGTGTTTAATGTGTAAAATTAATATGATAATAAGTGTAATTATACACTTATAATACCCCCACACTTAACTTTTTCCTTGTCCTCAAGGTAATTTCAACAGAAGTGTATAGATTGGTAACCAAGTTCGTACCTTATTTGGTGAAAGATTATTGCAGTGAGTACCACATTCCACGTTGTAAAAGATTTCAAGTAGAAGTTCAAAATTTCCCAAAAATTAGTAATGTGCAATTTATATAGCTTAGTTTCATACCTTTGTTCTTAATGGAGAGTCAACCGAATCACATCTTCATATAAGCGTTATATGCATACTCGAATATTACCTTCTCTTAAGCATAGTATAAAGTATAAAGGACATAGAAAGCACACTTTGATTAATTTCTCTCAAGG
>CATIWQ010106851.1:0-26940 GCA_949673415.1 Euphorbia schlechtendalii
TTTGGATGTTGAATCTCATGAACTGTTTGGACAAATTGAGAAGTTGTTGGGGGAAACAAAAATGACGCCAGCAGATGTAGCAGAGAATTTGATGCCGAAATCAGAGGAAGAAGATGAAGAGAGTTGCCTGAAGAATTTGATTGGTGCTGTACAAGAAGCGAAGGAGGAAGAGGAAGCAAGGATGAAAGCTGAAGCGAAAGAGAAAGAGAAAGAAGAGAATCAGAGTACTGGTGAAGAAGATGATGTGAAGGAGAATGGTACCATTTCAAATGGGGAAATTAAAGGAGATTAGTTCCTACTTAAGAAACTTAATCATCAGAAGCTTAGTTTTATGCGTAATTTCCTCAAAGTGATGTATTTAAAATTTATTTACGTTTAAGTTGGTTGTAATTTGACAAATTGTTTTTTTAAAAGTTTTGTTTTCAACCTTTTTCAATTTTGGAAAAATAGTCAAATAATTCTAAATTAAATACTATTATTAAAGATCAAAATGTGTCGTTTAAGGTTAAAATATGTAATTTTATAAAAAATTTGAGAAAACTAATTATTGAAACAACAGTTCAAAAAACAATACAAAACAAGCGTTTAACACCTTTTCAACCATAACATACTTCATTAATTATCAATTATTATTGATGCATATAAACACAATTAAATTAATTAAAGTGAGAAGTGGAAGATTGCGAGTTTAAACTCAAAAAAAGTTATTACTCCATCCGGTTTCTAATATTTATCTTTCTAAATTCTTTCAAAAAAATTATCAACTAACATTCTTTCAAAAAATGAACTATAAAAGCCAAAGTTTTTGATTAAAGATTAATTAACCAAAAAAGATGAAAGAAAACCAAAATTTTTGGAAGACAAAAGCAAAAAAAAAAAACTGTAATATCCAAAGATTAAGCTACGGTAAAATATATCTACAACTAATACAAATTGTAATAAATCTGATCTTCAAATCTCAGCCATGATCTTAGCATTTAAGAGCTGATTCCATTGATAGATATTAATAGATTTTTTTTATATACAGAAGATTGCCACACAAGGGGCCGAAGCTATACCAGCTTTAGCTAAGTGTTGTGTTTCACGTTGTTCTGAATTAATCAATTACACATACTGTGTTTTAAGTATATTATTGTAGTTGCAGAGAATCCGTGGTCATACAAGTGGGGTTGACTCATCTAAGACAAAATCAATTGGTTTGTGTTAAGTCCCAATCTACTCCATTTATATGCTACTCATTATTCATGTTTATTACCGATGTGAGATAATCTCAACATCTCCAACAATTATAACATAAATAACAATTGTAGGGGATGTGAGTGAAGAAACCAAATTTCAGCAGATAAACATATGTTTATTATGCCATGCGTTTCTTTTGGTGTTTACTATCATGTTCCCTGTTTTACACTGGAAGTCTTTAATTGTTTCCTATATCTATTGAATTACCTATTGTCTTGAGCGTATTCTAATGTATCTCTAGGACAACTCACTATCATTTGTTCTCTTTTGTTTCACCAATTTGCTAAGAGCTCAACCCGTGTTTATCTTCGTATTATATTCAATTTGCAGGGAGTTGAACATTTTCAAAGAAAATCAGTATGCTGATGAGGTTACATACAGGAATTTGTTCATAGAAATTGATTAAGCGGTAGTCTTAATTTGAATGTTTTTTTTATCTTGTTTGGATTACATATGAATTATCTTGAAATCAACATGTAGCATAAGCAAGTGAGAGATCGTTTATTTGGATGTATGTCATGCTGAATCTTCGACAAAGAAAAGCTTGTCATAAAATGCACTTGCATTTTCTTTTCATGCCATGCCTCTCCCAGTCTCCTTACATTTTAATTAACATGAAACTTGTGTTGTGGTTGCGCCCGTATTGCTTTCTAGAGTTTTCCCCATCTCTATAGTTGTAGCTTGAATGCATTTGCTGCTGTCATTTCACGAGAAGAAATGCAAATGATGTCTATGCTACAGTTCTTTTTCATGAAAATATTGAGTGCATACTCTTTGGAGCAAGCTAGTGTTCATCATGTTCAAAAGCACCTTAACTTCTCTGAAACGTCAATTTATATGGTACTTCTCAAATAAAGGTGAAAAACTGTACAACCAGGTATAATATTTTGCATTTTCTTTTGCTAATTGTTTCCAATTGATTTATATGTTAGGGGCTAATAATATGTTTTCAAATTCTAACACAGTGGAATCATTTACATTTATAACTGTATTTAAAGGGAATCACAATGCTTTCTAACGCTTCAGAATTATGAGATTATTCTCTGTATTGTTGTCAATTTGCATATTTAGGTTTTACCTTGACGTGCTATATAACCATATAAATAGCATAAGCTTGTCAATGGAGAAACTATATGCATTTGGTTTCTAATTTGGCAATGGAGAAACTTTTAGACGTCTACTCAAGAACATTTTGGAAGTATGGCAGTGTATCAAATTTAAAATGTGATATTTCAGGCATCAAATTTCAATCAAGTGCTGGTACATACACAGAAACTCCTTTCTGACTCACCAATCGAAGCAGGTACTATCTTACATTTGTCTTCATATTTGTTGCAACTCTGGATCAGTTTTTCAAATGAAATATTACTCTTTTATTTTTAGAAACTGGGAGGAGCCTTTTGGAAAGAACTGTTGATGGACAGGTATTTCAAGGACAATGTTTTGTGTCAATGACGTGACATATTTTTTTGTGGAAAATAGTTGCCTGATAAGTCAATATTTTTAACTAGAGAATAACACTGTCACTAATACAATGATATATAATCAACCTGCATCTGGCTTTAAATGAATAATAAGAACAGCTTGAGGATGTAAGTAAATTTTGATTTACATTGTTTGGTATCTAGTCATGTGGTTTATATATTTGCTGTTTTCAACCTTTGACATAATAGATCTATTGCTCTAAAGGCATTACTGCATTGCATCAAATCATTCTAATGACAGTAGTTGTGCAGAAATTTAGAGTCTACATGCTAATCTTTTTGTTTATTTTGAAGTTTTAGAATTAGAATCATACATAAATTGTTTCAGAACCTTGTTTTAGTTCCATGTATCTCAACTCAAACATTAAGATTCAGTGGCCTTTGAGTCAGTTTTTTTGCCAGTCTCTTTGTTACTCTGTTTCTTAGTTGACTGAACCAACATAGCTCATGGAGGAAAACAAATTAGTTTCAGTTTTCCAGTTTACTACCCATTCTCCAGTTATCGTTTCAAATGTGACCGTGGAATATGTCCCTTAATTTTTATTTGGGTAGAAAATGTCCCAGGACTATTCTCAACAGAGAATAAGATTAGTTTTTTTTTCGTAACTATTGTTATTGAATCATTGGCGCATGTCATTACTCATAAGTCACAAGATTGGCTTCCAATTTCAGTTACAGTTTTTCTTGACGTTTTGGATACCAAATGTTTATAGCAGAACAGTATCTCAAACCCTAGGTGAAACTGTTATTTTTAATGAACATATACGAGATGGTGAAGTTCTATCTCAATCAGATGCCATTAGGTATATTTGGAAGCCAGCTTTAATGTTTGGCCCCATTGGGAAGGTCAGACAATCTATGAAAAAACTGCTTAATTGATTTAGATGTTAGGGGCTAATAATATTATGAGACGTTGTTTTCAAATTCTAACACAGCGAATTCAGTTATGTCAGTATTACTATAGCTATAGGGGAATTTCAAATGCTATTTCAAACTTCAGAATTATGAGATTATTCTCTGTATTAATGGTCATCTTGCATATTTAAGTTTTACTTTTATGTACTATTGTTTATGTTTTACCTTGATGTACTATTTGATCATACAAACAACATAACGTTGTCAATGAGATTTTCTCAACTCCGCAGATGCAAGCTCTTTCTTCATTTATGTTTGAATGGTTCATGCAATCAAGGAAAATGAGTTCCAGCCCAATGATTTTGCCCAGTTTTAAGAATCATTTGGTTTTACAGCTATAAACTATTGACTTGCTAATTTTTATACTGTATTAACTGCTATCCACAGGTTGTGGGATCTGCATCATTACTTAAAAACTCCAGCATAGATAGTATGATATCTATCAAGTAGAGCAGGCAGGTACGATATTTTACATTTTATCGTAGTTTCTCTTTTTGTTACTTTATATTTTGTCTCTTGTAGTAGTAATTCTTGCATCATTCTGAATGTCGGGTGATTTATGAATATGAAATTTAGGCTCACTGGATCAATCACTCCTTGAATTTGTCCATGAATATCAGTTGTCACCCGAATTTTTTAAAGTATCTGATTCCCCCCTAAACTTGTTTAAAGTGCACCATTTTCCCTCCCTCAATGTCACATGTCAGTTTCTGGTTGGTTTGATTTTTTAAAGATGTTTTTTTTCTTATTTCTCTCTTTCTCCAACCTGAAGTTGACACATGGTATTGAGGGGAAAAATTGGTGCATTTTTTGAAAGTTTAAGGAGTTTCTAGAGCTTTCAGGGTGATAACTGCTATTTTGGACAAGTTAAGCCTAAAATTTATTCAAGGCTTTAAAGCTGTGTATTTCAATCTTTTTTGTAAAAATAAACCTAAAGTTTGATTTAAAACTAAGGGTATAATGGATAGTGAAATACTTAAATTGATGAAAATTAATTTCTGTGTAGCGGCAATCATCCATATGTATTCTGTCGAGATTGGGGTTATGATGTACTGGTTGTACTCTTGAAAATAATACCATCAGATTATGTTAAATAAGAGAACGATTATTGTTCTTTTTCGCTACTCAATACAAACTATCCAACTCATTCACACTCCCCTAGTTCCAGAAACTAGTACACATTTAAGTATTTTTCTGACATTATTCCACGTGCTTTCTTGCATAAATTTTTTGGATGAATGTCAAACATGAGGTTTTCCTATAAATTTTTTGGATGAATGTCAAACATGAGGTTTTTAGGAAACTGGGTTGATTGAAACTTGAAAAGAGCATGTGAATTAGGTAAGATGTTAACTGTGCCGGCTTTGAACGGAGCAAGATGAGTAACTGCTCAGAGTCTCCAAATTTCAAGAGCCCCCAAATTATCTGGTGACTGGTGTTAGTATTATATGTTTCTCAGATCTGAAATGCAGACGTTCTGTAAAAGATGTGTGAAACAAAGATAATGCACGCGTTTAATTTTTTAATAGATAGAGGACGAAAATTTGTGGGGCCAATACTATTACGTAATAAATGTAAATAAAAAGTAACTGTTAATCATTGTTCAGTAATTACCCATAACCTTTCAACTTTCCTATCTTATCTCTTCATTTATTCCAAGAATTTTACAATTAAAAAGTCATTTTTTATCAATTTTTTAATATTATTTATTTTCTATTATAAAAAAAATACTACTATTATTTCTCACTCAAAATTAATCACCTCTTACCTTCAAATTCGGCCATCTCTACTTTTCTAATTGTGATTGCTCTCTAACTCTCTTTTTTCATTATTCATTACTTTTTATTTGGTGATTCGTTTTATTCTCTATCGAGGCAAAGTTTCAAAATCCTCTGATTTCAATATTCCATAACATTGACAGGTATGCTTCGTTTACGTAATTTTTTCACACAATTTTTTTATTTTTCAATTAGGATTATAATTAACATGAGTTAAATACTAAAATAGTTCTAATTTTTTTGTGGCAGAATCCGTATTAACTCTTTTTCGTTGATAATTTATTTTGGAATTCGGATAGAAGAAAGTCTACTGAAATTAAAAATTTTGCTCTCAAATCAAGTTGTATTGCTCTTACTCTTGCTCCTAATTTTTTTTATTTACAGAAATCATGGTTAGAAAATATGAATCTGGTTGGCAAAAACGTAAAAAGAAAAAAAGAATTGATGAGCAAACTGAATCGCAAAGTGTAGCGCTTCATAAATTTTTTTTAAGGAAACACAAGTGTTGCCTGAAAATGATGTTGGTGATTCTAGTTTTGATAATGTTAATGTTAATGTTGATGATGATGTTCATTTGAATGATAACCATGATTCTAGAGATGATGATATGAGTGAAATTGAAAAAAATGCATTTGACGATGATATTGTACCTTGTAATGTTAAGCATGATTGTGATGTTAACATTGATGTTATTAATGAAAATTGTTATCACAAGGTTGACATATTTGATACAAGAAATTGGGATTCTTTAGATTCTCAAATAATTAATGTTTTAGCAGTAAAAGGTCCCAAACGAGATATGTCTATTATAAAAGGTGTGAAAGATAAATTAGGAAGATAATTTTCTGTCTTGTTCTACACTAGAGTCCTTCCGAATGGAGAAAAATGTGATAGAGATTGGATAGTATATTCAAAAGAGCTTGATCAAGTCTTTTGTTTTTGTTGTAAATTATTTAAGAAAAATAAAGATGGTGGTAAAGGTCAATTATCAAATCATGGTTTTAGTGATTGGGCACATCTTTGTGTTAGAGTTAGAGAGCATGAAACAAGTTTGGAACATATCCAAAATATGACTACTTGGTATGATTTGCGCTTAAGACTTCAAAAAAACTCAACAATTGACAACGTCGCTAAAAAGCAACTTGAAAAAGAAAAAGAGCATTGGAAAAACGTTTTGTTGAGAATTATTTCAATTGTCAGGTTTCTTGGTAAACATAATTTACCATTTCGTGGTACTAATGAGAAATTGCATCAAACTAGCAATGGGAATTTTTTGGGATTGATTGAAATGTTAGATGAGTTTGATCCTGTTATGCAAGAACATGTTCATCGTATTACTAGTGAAGGTATTCATGTTCATTATCTTGGTCACAATATTCAAAATGAGTTGATTCTTTTGCTTGCACATGCCATAAAATATGAAATTGTTAGAAAAATAAAAGAAGCAAAATATTTTTCTATGATTCTTGATTGTACTTTTGATGTTAGCCATCAAGAACAAATGTCTTTAATTATAAGATATGTCGATGTTACTTCAAATTGTGTTAGCATAGATGAATCTTTTTTAGGATTTTTGAACGTGAATGACACAACTGGAAAGGGACTCTTTGATGTTTTATTGCAAGAATTAGATGTTCTTGGTCTTGATATATATGATGTGCGTGGACAAAACTATGATAATGGATCAAATATGAAGGGAAAAAATTAAGGAGTGCAAAAAAAACTCATAGATTTGAACTATAGAGCTTTTTATACTCCTTGTGGTGCTCATAGCCTTGATTTAATATTGTGTGACATAGCTACAAAATCTGGAAAAGCTAGAGACTTATTTGGTATAATTCAACGCATTTACACTATATTTGCAAATTCTACAAAAAGATGGCAAATTTTGAAAAATAATATGAAAGAATTCACTCTCAAGTCATTATCTTCTACCCATTGGGAGAGTCGCATAGATAGTGTAAAAGCAATCAGATTTCAAATTTTAGATATAAGAGAAGCTTTGCTTGAAGTTGCTGAAAGTGATAAAGATTCTAAAATAAAAAGTGAAGCTAAATCTTTAGCCAATAACGAGCTTGGTGATTTTGAGTTTTTGGTTGCTATTATCATTTGGTATGACTTGTTATATGCTGTTAATTTGGTTAGGAAAAAATTACAATCGAAAAATATGTTTGTTTCCGTTGCTATTGAAGATTGTGAAAAATTTAATTTCATTTTTTAAGAGGTATAGAGAAAATGGATTTTCTACTTCTATTGAAGTTGCTAAGCAAATTGCAATTGATATGGAAATTGATCCTGTTTTTCCTCAAAGACGCAAAATAAAAAGAAAAAAACAATTTGATGAGAATATGGATGATGAGTGTTCACGAGGAGTCTTTTAGAATCAATTACTTTAATTGCATCATTGATCAAGCAATTGTGTCGCTTGATAAGAGGTTTGAACAATATGAAAATGTGTTTGGTTTTTTATTTGCTTCTGAAAAGTTACATTCATTAGATTATTTGAGTTTAAAGTCTTGTTGTATGAATTTGGAAAATGCATTTAAGAATAGTGATACATGTGATATTAATGGTTATGATTTGTATGTAGAACTGAAATTACTTCAAGATTTTTTGCCTAAAGAAAAATTGGGGGCTTTTGATATTTTAAATTTTTTGAAACGTATTGATTGTTTTCCTAATGCAGTTATTGCATATAGGATATTGCTAACTATTCCTGTAACAGTTGCAGCTACCGAGAGAAGTTTTTCGAAATTAAAGTTACTTAAGTCTTACTTGCGTAGTTCTATGTCACAGGAAAGATTCAATGGACTAGCTTTGGTGGCAATTGAGAATGCAATTTTCGATAAAATTTCATGTGAAGAGTTGATAGATGAATTTGCTTCAAGAAATGCAAGGAGGACTTAGATGTTCAAGTGATGATTTTGTCGATTTAATGAAATATTTACTTGTCAATTTTAGAAATTTATCAATGAAATTTAAAAATTATTATTGAAAGTTTGTGTACGTATTTTATTTTATTTTGTAAGGGTAGAAACAAATTTTTTTAAAGGGCCTCTTTTTCAACTCTTGCTCAGGACCCCGAGAAATTCCGAGACAGCCCTGGATGTTAAGTAAAATTGACTCTCCCTATGTGTGAGTGAACTTGGTGGTATCAAACTATTTATTTATTTTAGGCTTTATGTAATTCAAAGTAGCTCCCTTCAATTCAATAATATATTATTTTTATTTATTATCTCAAATAATCATTCTTTTTCTTCTTGACCCAACCTTCATGTTATAGGTAAGAAGAAGGTCAAGAAGTTTAATTATTGCTCTGCTGGTTTCTAGTTGCTCGTGATTCAGAATTTGACATGGTAGGAACAACAAAAGGTACTTCCTCTACCTTTATTTTTTTTTGCTAGTCCATCTTGAAGCATTCTTCTCTTTTTTGTTCTAATTTTAGAAACTTAATTTGAAAAGAACAATTGATTTAATCATCATAAAAGAAAAAATTTGAAAGTTAAATTATATACACTAAGAGGTTTGCATATATATCATGTAAAAAATTATTTTGTTATAAAACCAAATCGATTAGCCAAACCGAATTACATATTTCTTTTAAAATACTAGATGAATAGAACCGAAATATTTTTCGGTATTTCGGTTTGACAAGTTTGATTTTTAGATGTAAATTGACAAATACTTTAGTAAAATTCGGTAGTTTGGTTCGACTTAATCGGTTTGATTCAAACGGTTTAACAAATATTCACCCCTACAATAGAATATGTACATTGTTGGGATTCACTGATTACTTCATCAATTAATTTTTCAAATTTGGTTTCTTACGGATCAAAGTTCGTTCAATAAGGTTTTTTAAAAATTTAAATATGAGGGAACATAAAGAGTTTTTTTTTAACTAAAGAAGTTTTGAAGGAACCCGGGATTAATCTCTTGTCATCCTCACCCATTATTAGTGGATGTACCAATTATATTATAATCAATTAGTATTATAAAAAGATTGGTAAAGCAGAAAATTAAAAGTAAAAAAATTGTAAGAAATTAAGGGTTAGAGCAATTTCTTTTTTGAAGAATATTAAAGGAAAGAGGAAGGTGTGGGAAGAGAAGCTAGGTGATTAAATAATTTTATAATTGTTGTGCTTGGGATGAATAGGTGAGATATTAAAAAGGAAAGTAGTGGTTCAATCACATATATACTTTTACATAACATTTTGAAATATAGCAATCACATGTACAATAACTTAAAAGAAAAAAAAGAATGTCAAGATGGTAATTATTGGACATTCCGTCCGCAATTCCACCAATTTTGGCGGACTACAAAAGAAATGACGGGAGTTGAATGGATTTGATTTCTGTCGGAATATACGGCACGGGGCATGAATGCTTGGTTATTAGACTTGTTCGTCGGGTGGGTTCGCGCAAGGCTTGGTGAAATTTTTATTAAAAATGTTAATCCAAGCCCGATCCAAGTTCATACTTTAGAATTTCAAGTTCGGACCGGGTTCGGTATGGACTTAGAAGGTTATTCTTAAGCTCGGTACAAGCTCATGAATATTTTTTTTATAAATTTCTTCAGTAAATTAAATAAAAAATATAAAATAATTCAAATTGTGTTCAAATTTTAAACATAATTGCATTGTTTAAAGTATACAAATTTAATAAGTAAAATATAAAATTATAAAATAATTATAAATTAATGTATAAATATATACTAATAGGTATTTATATAAAAACCAAGTTCAACTCATAAAATTTCCAAGTTTGACGGACTCGAGTTCAGGGCTGGGCTAGAGTTCAGGCCGGGCGAGTAGCCCAGCCCACGAACAGATCTATTGGATAGTAAGGAGTGAACTAATGATGATGTTTTTGTGTTAGAATTTTGACACATGTGCGACGTCTTAATATCTTGAACCTTATTGATATATACGTTAAAATTATACTCCCTCCGTCTACTAAATATTGTCGTTAAAGAGGGATTTTGATGTCTCTTTTTTATTATCATTTTGTATTTTCAATGTGCTTTTTCTCTAAATTTTCTATTCCTACCCCTATTAATTTGTTCAACTTCCAAGATAATCATATTTTAATCTTCAATAAAAAGATGAGAGTACTATAGAAATCAATATATAAACACATTGATGAAGTCTTAACAATAGAGTAAAATATTTATGAAAGGGTAAATTAGTAAATCAACTCAAACCGTGAATTTAAAACGACAATATTTGGTAGACGGAGAAAGTAATATAAAGATCAAAAGCCTATCATATCATTAAACCAAGATTGTATAAATTTGGGGCTGTAAGAGTTTGGCTAAAAAAATTGTTGAAGTTTCGTTGCTACTTCGTTACTGAATACGTCTACCGTTACCTCATCACACCTGCTTTTCTCATTATTATTTTGATTAGCTGACAAAGAAATCACAAGAAATAAAATAAATCCTTCCTTCCTCCAATAATCAATGGTAACTTGATAGTCCTAATTGCCCAGAATGATGATCACTAGTGTCGCAGAGTTATGGCTTCATTTAAGCTCCCTAATTACTGCCCTTTTGGTTGCTTGGGCCATGTTTGACCGTTATTTCCCTCCTCAATTACGCACCTACTTCCGCCGCTACTCCCACAAATTTCTTGCTCTTTTCTACCCTTATATTCAAATCACCTTCCATGAATACACCGGCGAACACCTCCGCCGCAGCCATGCTTACGCCGCCATTCAGAATTACCTCGCCACCAATTCTTCCATCCGCGCCAGGAAGCTCAAGGCCGATTTCGCTGGTGATAGCCGCTCTGTAATTCTTAGCATGGATGATAACGAAGAGATCACTGATGATTATGAAGGAATTAAGATCTGGTGGGCTTCCAGTAAATCAACCTCCAAAACTCAGTCGTTTTCGTTTTATCCCCAAACGGAGGATAAGAGGTTTTTCAAGCTTACTGTTCACCGGCGTTACAGGGAAATTGTCACTACCTCTTATATCGATCATGTGATGAAAGAAGGAAAAGCAATTTCTGTGAAGAATCGGCAGAGGAAGCTTTATTCCAATAGCACCGGCCGGAGATCGAATCAGTGGAGTCATGTTGTTTTTGAGCATCCGGCGACCTTTGATACTTTGGCTATGGAGTCGAAGAAGAAAGAAGAAATAATCAAAGATCTAATTAAATTCAGTAAGGCCAAAGATTATTATGCTAAGATCGGAAAAGCTTGGAAGCGCGGCTATCTCCTTTACGGCCCTCCAGGGACTGGAAAATCAACTATGATTGCTGCCATGGCTAATTTGTTGAATTATGATGTGTATGATGTTGAATTGACAGTAGTCAAAGACAACAGCGAGCTTAGGAAGCTATTGATTGAGACCACCGGGAAATCGATCATTGTAATTGAGGATATCGATTGCTCTTTGGATCTCACCGGACAGAGAAAACCTAAGGAGGAGAAATCAGAGGATGGTGAGGAAGACAAATTAGATCCGATTTCGAAGAAGAAAAAGGAAGATGAGAAGGAAAGTAACAAAAGCAGCAAGGTTACATTATCGGGGCTGTTGAATTTCATCGACGGAATATGGTCCGCTTGTGGAGGAGAAAGGATAATTGTGTTCACAACAAATTATGTGGAGAAGCTTGATCCGGCATTGATTCGAAGGGGAAGAATGGATAAGCATATTGAGATGTCTTATTGCTGCTTTGAAGCTTTCAAAGTTCTGGCTAAAAACTATTTGGATGTTGAATCTCATGACATGTTTGAAGAAATTGAGAGGTTGTTGGGGGAAACAAAAATGACGCCTGCAGATGTAGCAGAGAATTTGATGCCGAAATCAGAGGAAGAAGATGAAGAGAGTTGCCTGAAGAATTTAATTGCTGCTCTTCAGAGGAAGAAAGCTGATGAGCAGAAAATAAGAATGTAAAATCTGAACCTAACTTCTTCTTATCCATTATTGGTGTGGAAGATTTGAATTCTCTAATGTTAGAAAAATAAATTTAGAGTAACTTTAAATTCATCCATCCAAATATGGTATGTTAAGATTCAATATACATTTCTTTGAATATTCTGTCTCCCTTCCACTCTATTTCTCTCATATTTTACTTTAAATTTACTTTAAAGAAGAATCCTAACATGAAACAGAACAGTTCTCATTGATTCCATGAATTTGTCTCCTCCTGCCTTACAATTTTGTACTTGATTGATATTATGAGTGATGCTCTGCTAAACTTTCACTAATTTTAAGTGTTTGGATTAAATTTTAACCTTTTACAAAGTCATTTGTAACTCTAACAAACAATTATTATTCATACTACTTCGTATTCTTGAAGTTTGTAAGAAGATATTGTGAACCTGAATTTAAACTCAAAACAAATGTCCTATTTATTTTTGCTTCCAAATTATAGGAATGGTTTACATTTAAATTTTATTATCAAAATAGAAATACAATCAGATTCTTTGTTTTTATCACTATGTCGGTTCTTTTTGTCAGTTTTTAGCATTTTCATATCGTTCACTTTTATTTTGCATAATGACTATTTTTTACCCGTGTATTATATGATGCCCGAACTATAAGTTAGTAATTAATAATAAAAGATTTCTATTGTAAAAATGTGAGAGTAAAATTTATTTTGTACAGAAGTTTGAAACCAATTTGTTTCATCTTTTTTATAGTTAAAACAAAAAACAGGGTTAATTTCACCCAAATTATATTAATTTTTTCAATTTGGTACACGAAATTTGTTTTATTTTATTATCGTAACTTGTAGTGTACCTTTTAATATAGTTGTTTTATCTGCAATTTCAAATTACCTAATTTAAATTCATTTATTTCTATGATTATTTTCATGATATAATTTAAATTCATTACCTAAAATTATATAATTGATGTACTACAGTGGATCTAAATTAGCAAACTCATATGCCACCCAAGCCGTTCTTGCCGAGTGCCGACACCGATAACCTAAATCGGTAATCAGTTCTCGTCGCCTTCGCCGTCGCCGTTGTTGATCCTCCCTGCAAGTATTAGGTTAGTTTTTCAATTTTAAATTTCAAACCCCTAATATAATTGCCTAATAACGGGGGCTGATTCACTGAAGATTTATTGTTAATGACGAGTTATGAGTTTTTTTTTCTTAATTGTGTATGAAATAGAAAATGGAATTGTTACTCATAAGAAAATTCTATTATTTGCAACTGATTTCTTAAAATTTTAAACCCTCAAAATCACTTGACGTTACTCCACAATCCTTCAAACGGTTTATTTGTTATGAACTTTCTCTCGTTTTATAGTGATGGATTCTCTCGCCGACTCTTTTAATCACCGCAAGCGCCTCAAGGAAGAGTAATATCTCTCGCCTTATTTTCTTCTCTTTCATTTTGTCTAATATTTTCTAATCTGTATATTTTCTTGTTTCAGATTTGTTAGCAATTTGACTGGTTCGTCTATGCATGAAATTGCTGCACTTGCTATTGTTATACCTGTATTTCTGTTTAATCCTTCCCGATCCTTGATTTTGTAGAATTTCATGTTACAATTACTTATTCTTCTTTTTGGTTATATGCTTTTCAGCTTTTGTTTGTTTTGAGACACTCCAACTGCCGTCACAAAGATGGTACTTTCTACTCCCATTTTTTGTTGTTTCTTGAAATTTTCACTTAATTACACATGCTTTTAAAATTTTTGTATTATCTTTTTGGATTGGCCTCACACTCTCAATAGATTTGATTTTTGTTGATATTTACTTTAAATATGCAATATATTTTACTTGTGCTTTGAAATTACATTAATGAGCCTCCGTACATCCTTTTGGATGAAAAAGATGATGCGATTCTATTATCTTGTGAATCCAAGATGAAATGGTCATACTGCACTTTGTTTTTTAATTTTTTATGTTCACTTTTTTTGTGATTTCTACAGGTAATGATTTTTCAAGTACATCAAACAAAAAAAATGATGATGCAATTCCTCCTTCTAATAGTTTGGGAAAACATATTGCTACTGTCACTGTGGATTTCATGGTCATTGTTTTGCCCATGCTTTTGTTTTTTACAGTAAGTTCTGCCAAGCTGTACTTTCCAGAACCTAATTCAATTTTTGATAGAACTATCCATTATGACTGATAAGTTTGGATCAGCAATTGGTTGAGAAGTAGTGCATGACATTAAATTAAAGGTGAAAATTAGCAATACTACCATGAGCTAAGTTGAATACGAAAATTCCTTAAAGGATTCTGTTATTCATGCTTATGCATAGTAAGCATTTTAATTCTCTGCTTTATAATTTCTTGCAAATTTAGTACAGTTCATGATGTAACATTTACTTGTAACTACTTGTGACTTGGTTCTTGTTTCCCAACTAAGTATTTTGCTTATTTGTTCACTCAGAGGCTACAGATAAGCTTGACACAACCATCATGCCTCTCATATCATTCTTTATATATTAAATATTTTTTTAGTTGAGGTGATGAACATATGAGGTCTCTCTGGTTAATATTGCATGATTGATGATTCCTAATTTTACTTGTGCTTTTAGCTGGATTACCTGTCAGTCAATATATTAGTTAAAATTGGTGATTTTTGGTTGTTTCAAGTTAGCTGTGCTGTAGATGGATAAGTTTCTCTCATTTGCGGATTCATCATTATGCTACACTATGCTGTTGAATGCTTGCTGGTAATTTATATTCTGCCTTTTGAATCCTTCACTAATTATTGGTGACAGGTACTGTCAGATTGGATATTTGTCTCCGCAATGTTCTTGATGCTGGTCATTTTATCCATTGCGGCTAAAAGGTAGAACTAGTAAGTCGTGATTTTCCTCATTGGTATTGATATATTCCCTATACCTTTAAGCATCACTTACATTGTGAACATTTACTTCTTATCAGGGGTATAACATTTACTTCTTATCCTGAAGGGCCCCTTTCTCTCAGGCCTATCATGTCTTCTTACAGAGTTCTTGTGGTAATCTATCTTATTCCTTCTGCATGCTTTCGACTGTATTCCAAACTGCTATACTTTACTCTGGGTCGCTTACTGCAGATGGTTGTGACTTGCATTTCTATCCTGGCTGTTGATTTTAGAATATATCCAAGAAGATACGCGAAGACGGAGTCATATGGTACTAGTTTGGTAAGCTTTTAATTGCTGGAGCTGATACTGATATGTTAATGAATTACTTGAACTAGAATATAAGTTTTTTCGTTTCAGTTATCAATTACTATTTTTTGCTTTATCGAGTAAACACAGACTTTTCTTAGCTTTATATTGCAATTTGTTATCAATGTTTATTAAGCCTTAGTACTTGAGGTTACATTTAATGATTTATTGGATCTTTATCCTT
This sequence comes from Euphorbia schlechtendalii, assembly GCA_949673415.1. Classification (NCBI taxonomy): domain Eukaryota; kingdom Viridiplantae; phylum Streptophyta; class Magnoliopsida; order Malpighiales; family Euphorbiaceae; genus Euphorbia; species Euphorbia schlechtendalii. The sequence continues at coordinate 15,735 of CATIWQ010106851.1, forward strand.
TTGGTATTAATTTTAATTTTCCTTTGTACAAATAATTCATCAACCTTTTTTCATTTGGAGTCCTATTTATCAGCTACCACTACTTCACAAGCAGAAATTTCCCCACTTCTAATTTTATGGACGATGGAATATCATGGAGGATTTGCTGCTTAAAACTTTGCTGCAAAATTTGTGCAAAGTAATTTTTTTGTTATTCTCTTTTTTTCATCATCTTAATGACTAAAACTGTACTGACCAACAATCAAAGCTGATATAGTTGCAACCATGTAGAACGCTAACCTATTTTCTGCTGAAGTCTCTAGAACAACAAGATGCCATTTGGGCATGTCCGCTGTGAAATGCTATCCCACTAAATATTTTTACGATTAGTATACGGATTGTTTTGCTTATTATTTATATTGGTTGAGAGCATCAACATAATATACTGATAGGCTAAAGTTGAACTATATTTTTAGACATTTCATAAGAAAGATTTGTTCTATGATGACTTTTTTCACTTCTTTACTTGCATGCAATGCACTAATGTTATGATTTCAGATGGATCTCGGGGTTGGCTCCTTTATATTGGCGAACTCTCTAGTTTCACGGCAAGCTCGGAGCGTATCATTGGTGTAAGTAATTGTATGCTTGATGGATCTTGATATCTTGTCCTACCTGTTGTTAACTTGACGCTTTAAGTAAAATAGAAGGATAAGGTGGACAATCTTAATGCATGGCTCTATGATTTGTCAAAACTGAGTAGGGTTTGCCACTTCATTTGTATGTTTCATTTATTTTCAACCTAAAGAAAGAGATGCAATAATTGGAAAAGGGTGACAGGTTAAAACTTTCAATCATAATATTGAAGGATGGTTTTTTTATAACTTTCATTGAGTTTGATGGCGCTGTGTCCCTTGCTGTTGGCTTTTCATCATACTGTTTCACCTACGAGCTTCCTAATTATTTCCTCTGGACTTGATCATATCAAAATTAATGGCTGATGTCTTATTGTCTTCCCACATGCGAGCACTTTCAAACAACAAGTTTCATTATTTAGATGTCAACATAACAAATTATTTATCTATTGGGCCGCTAAGAAAATCTGAAAAGTAACTGAAAAATTGGTTTATCGAAGTTGATGAACTAGGTTTAGTCCTTTACTTTGTTTGTTTAGTGTAGATTTTGGTTAAGGTATTCCATTTTTTAACTTTTAAAGCTTATTGATAATTGAAATTGAATATACACAAATCATTGTATGCGTATAATTGGGTTAAATTTATGTGAAATTTTGAAATATGCTCGGTTTTACAAGTAAAAATCCATGTTGTCTAATATATATATTTATTGTTTTATTTCACTAATTAGTTATTACATAGAACTTGTAATTGTAGAAATGTCTAATACCTTCGAAGCCGCCTGAAATTTGCACTTTTGCCAACTGCCCCTGACCTTTCACCTCTTCCTATTAGCCTCCTGATTCCTGAACTTGGCAGAACCACATGCTAGCTTTTGGTTGGTTTGACTTTTTAAAAATGTCTTTCCCTTTTTCTCTCTCTAATCAGAAGCCAATGCATTACGTTCATGATTTTGGTGCACTTTTTCCAAGTTCATGTGGCTATATGGAACAATTGAAAGTTCTTGGGCAGTCAGCAAAAAGTGTCAATGTATTTAGCCTATATTAATTGATCAACTTTGAAAGCCCTGCAACTTTCTATGTTTTGCAGTATTCTTGTACTATTTTCTAAACCAAAAGACAAGAGAACTCCTATGGCCTCCTAATAATTCATAAATTCATTGTGTTCCTAATAATTCGTTGCGTTCTGAAACCACATTAATTATGCTTTTTGTATTGAATTTAATTCTTTGTGATGCTGTTATTCATTCCCTTTTCGTTGATGCAATGTAGGAACTTGAAGGCTGCAATCAGATCCACTAGCCCGCTGCTGCTTCTAGGTTTTGGTCGACTTTTATCTACTAAAAGTGTGGACTATCAGGTACCTTATATTGCGTAAGTTGCTCTATATTGCTGATCCTATTTTCAAGAAAAAAGGAGTTCGTAAGTACTGAATTGCTGATAGAAATGGAAATGGAACTTCTGATTAGCTAGTGGTTAATGTCATAGAAGACTCAGTAGTTTGCTAAATTATTGATCCAGTTGTTTTCTTAGTTCAAAATTTGAAGTGTATATTGATCAAAATAATCAACATACTCAGTAACTGACTAATTGGTGCCTGTAAATAATGTAAGACATTTATTAATAGAAGGAAGAACATCTTAGAGGAAGAAATACAAATTACAAAATCTAACTGTTCACCTAAAAATTTCTTTATTGAAAGAGAAGAAATAATTCTGGAAGTTTATATGCTCAGAGTTTTTCGGAGTAGGTTGTTTTATGTACAAGTTTTTTCAGACATAGCTGTCCAGAACCTCCATTTGGACAATATTTAGAGAAATTGGTTGCTTAACCGATGATATTCCTCACTTTATAGAGATGGTAGAGATGTTATGGATTTGAATTTCAAGTGGTGCATTAGTTTGAATTAAACGCCTGCATATTCAAAATCTGCTATTTCACTCAAAGACAAGAATGAATCAAAATTGACATTTCTAAAAGTTAACATGGTCACATGCTAATTAGAAGTCTGTGCAGTCAATTGTTAGTGATTCTGTAATTATAAATTTATATGGTCTTTTTATAATCTTATTCAGAAAAACAGATGGGCAGTGGTTGGTTTACTTATTTTAAAATAATTTTTCTATGAATTTGCCTCATCTATTAGATTTGAATGTCTAATAGCAGATGTGTGTTAAACTTAACCTCAACCTATGACCTAATATTATATGATTCCAGAAAACAGGAACCATAGATCAAAAGCTTTGAGTCGATTCTCATGAATATCAAACTATTAATTGAAAGAAATGTCCTTGAGCTCGTACTAGTGCTCAAGATCTCAATAATTAGAAGTGGCAGCAGCTCTGTGTTAATACCGATCCTCTACCTAACCTATGGCCTATCATATTTCCATAAATCAGATGCTTAATTTCAGTCAATTTACGTGAGTACCAATGGAAAAAATGTCTATATGCCAGTACTAATGAGCAAAATCTCAATTATTACCTTCTACATCTAAACTCTTTAATAGTGTAGATAATTGATGGGTTCTTTTATTTTTACCAAATAGTACTTCATATATCTGTTATCTCTGTCAGTCTATTGTTCTTCCATAAACTACTGTTTATATGCACATGACTATTCTTTTTCCATGTAGATTCATGCAGCGGAATATGGCATGCACTGGAATTTCTTCTTCACACTAGCTGCTGTGTCAATACTTACATCTGTAATTAACATTCCTCCACGGTTCTCTGGAATTCTGGGTTTAGCAATTTTGATTGGTACCCTTCAAACTCAAATTTTAGTTGTGCATGTGTATAATCTGTTGATTATCATCTCTTTAAGTTGATTTTAATTTTTCAGGTTATCAATCTTGGCTGATAAATGGGTTAAATGTGTATCTGCTTTCTGAGAAAAGGGGAACAGATATCATAAGCAAAAATAAGGAAGGAATATATAGTATCCTTGGTGAGATAATCAATTAGTAGAAGTTTATATGCTTGATGAATAAGCTCTGTATGTCTATGTTAAATAATGATTTTCTTTATCAAATATTTTAGATTCAGATGAAACCATCTTATTTTGTTCATCTGTATGGTTCAAGTTTGTAAGCAACCGTGTCACTGGTGGACTTTCTTGAAATTAGTGCAAAATAGGAGGCTCCAGAATTCCTGCTTTGGTTAATATAATAGAAAGTCTCAGTTGTGTTCCTTAGCAAACGAGTGTTGCGATGCATTTGTATTGGTGTATAGTCCAGCATCGGTCTATCACATTAATTACTGGAGCATGATAACTTAAATATACAATCAGTGCATGGCATTTGTTGTGCTTCTGAATATAATTTCTTGTTTCTTGTGTGTGATACTGATATATGACTCATCTTATAAAACCATTTACAGGCTACTGGGGTATGTATCTTGTTGGTGTGCAATTAGGCCACTATCTAATATTTGGAAACAGCTCTTCTACCCCAAGGAAATGCTATAAATGGGCATGGATTAGAGTCTCCTTTCTTTGTATTCTCTTTTGGTATAGCCCTCTACTTTCGGTTACAAGGATCTCTGCATTGAATTGAATACTTAACATGGCAGATCATGGTTATTCTCTGTTTTCCATAATTTTGCAGGTCGGTAACTGTTTTCCTAGACAGGCATATTGAAAGGGTTTCCCGAAGAATGGTAGGATGCTCTGTATCATTTAATAAGCTGATTCATTTAGAATGATTTAGTAAAAACTGCTGACAAAACTGGGTAATAATATGCAGTGCAACATGGCATATGTTGCCATGGTCTTGGCTGAGAATTTTCAGGTAAATGTCTGATCCACTCAGTTGATGCAAGGTCACCATTATGAACTAATAAGAAAGTAGTTGTGACAGTCATAGTTGGCTTCTACAAGAGCTACGTTTCTGCTAAGGGAATAATGATTGGGAGGGAGGGGTGGTTCTTCCAATGCGAAGTAACAAATTACTGAATTTCTTGCTAATTTGTTACATGATAGCATGTAGAGTGATAATCTTCGTACATTACATTTCCTGCAAATGAAGTTTTGCATTGGGAATTGAGGAAGATCATCTGAGATATTTCCTTCTTAGTAGCTTTCTACAACCATTATGCCATATTCTACGAGTTACTCGAAACATAGCCAACTGAAAGTTTTCTTCTTGTCCAGGTTTTGGCATTTGTGATGCTCTCTGGTTTCATCGGGGGGAGCAAAATTTCTCAACTTGAACAAGCATTTAATCAGAATTTACTGGCCACATTTCTTCTGGTAATAGAACATTCACAATTGACTCTGGCTTTCTCACAAAATCACATTAAAAATGTTCTGTTGCAGGCAAATGTGCTGACGGGGCTGGTAAACATGTACGTGGATACCCTGTTTGCTAAACCATCGTTGGCCCTTTTTATCTTGATTTCTTATGCTTATGTTCTGTCAATCATCACTGGAATAGTAGGCTTCTATGGTGTTAAGTTCAAATTTTGGTAGCCTTTGACATTATTACATATTGATGTCAATTCTGAGCCATTCATTGTTTCCAGACTGTGTTCTGATTTTTTGTATTACTTTTAATGGTTAATGCTCTACAGCACACTAGCTTATAGCTTTAGACATAAATAACTGATTGGATTAGCTGTTTTACCCACTGTTTTAAAAAGTTCCCGTGAAGGCCCCGCCTAGACATTATTTTGAGGTTCGTCGTCCGACTACGACTAGCGTCTAAGTTCGTCTTGATCCCGATTAATTTTCGGGCTCCTGACTAGCTCTTAACGTTTTTTAAAACACTGGTTTTACCATATTTTGGAATGTAAATAATGTGATATTGAATAGTTTTAGGGGGTGATTTTCCAAACTTATGATTTGTAATTTATAACTTAAAAGTGTTTTTTTAACTTTTAAGGAGTTTAAAAATAAGTAGTTAAGTGTTTATGTAAAACGATTTTTAAGTCATTAAAAGTGTTTCTTAAAATTGAATTTTAAGTTACTTTTAAGTTGTTGAATCTTGAAAAGATTATAAAGTATATGTTTTATAAAAGTATTGAATATAATATAGGGGTAATATTGTAATTTGTTTTGTTAAAAAGTAGATTTGAAAAAAAGTCGCTTTTAAAAAGTAAGTATTACCTACTTCTTATTTTTTACTTAAAAGTAACTTTTTTAAGTTGAAAAAAGTTTAGAGAAACACTAAACTAACTAACTTTTAATTTAAAATCTACTTTTAAGCAAGTTTGATTAATTTTTAAATTTAGAGAAACACCCTCTTACTTTGATGGAATTACCATGCAATAAATAAATAAATATTATTCACGCACATTTGTAAATTACAATTAAATATGAAATTGTGGAAAATGTAGGTTGAATTGAAATGTCACAAGTTAGTAGCGTTACATTAGGTGCGGTAAGGTGAAGTGTTTTTCTTTTTATTTTGTATAAACATAAATGCACATTTTTTTAAATGATTCATGAATGACAAATTCGCAAACACAATTTTTACATAATATAGTAACATATTCAACAAAAAAACTTGCAAAGTTTTAATTAACAATTAACTTTTAGTAAATAATCATATTTTAGTACTATAAATCAAATAAGTATTGAATGGAAATGTCTTAAACATAAACGATAACGTGAAAATGTTTTAAATGTAAAATAACGTTTAAGAAAGTAAAATAATAAATAAGTAGAGAAATTGTCTTAGTAAGATTAGATTTTAGGATGTTGAAACCTAGAAAGTATTGTCAAAAATCATAAGTGTTGTGAAAGTTGGATAAGTGTTACCATAACCTGAAAATGTGTCGTCATATCCTGAAAATGTATTAGTTAAATTTATTGTTAGAATTCATTAATAAATATTTAAAATTTTAAACCTAGATCTCAATTAATCCATTTCTCCAGATTTCCGGAGACTCTAACTACTCTACTAGGGCTTTTTAAAAGGCTAATTCAAAAACCAAAAAAAAAAAAAGAAAAAGAAAAGAAACCAATGATGAATATAAGTTTCTCTTTTGAAAGTAACTTGAGGCATGTTGATGATGGTAAAATCTAGACTGTACCTGTTTTAGTAAAATATACGTAGGATGAAGATATTCTAACAATATTAATTTATTATTTGACGTAGTTGAATACTTATATAAATATAATAAATATAAAACGCATGATATTTAACAAAAAAAACCTATATGCAAAGAAAAAACCATGTAAATTTATATAACTATATTTAATAATAAAAACCAATAGTTGACTAACTTCATTGTCGGCGATGTATATTGTAGAAGTATGAATTAAGCAGTTGATTTTGATTCTTCGACGCATAAAATTCTCTTCTGTTATTTTTTTCTTTTCTTTTAGCTGTTTTGCTTTTATTTAAATATGATTAATAGATTACTTTATTTCATTGAAAAAAACTTAACACCTAAATGATGTGTTCTTAATAATCAAGATTGTAAAGGAACTTAAATTAAATGAATTCAATTGATTGAATATATACATATACATATATATTAATTAATTGAATTCAGTAATTTATGCATTTCATGTATCTGTATAAATTAATTGAATTCAGCAATTTATGCATTTCATGCATCTAACACAAATTAATTAATTTGTGTTAAGACACAATTCACCTCATTTATAAATTACCCATAACAATTACTTATTTTCATTGTAAGATAACCAATATTTCAAACACTTCTGCGAGTGCAACTGGGTTTGAATCAGTCATCACTTGTCGAACATTCTTTGACGTCTCATCCGAGAATCAAAGTTATTGATAAGTGTATTTTTTGTTGGCTCAAACTCCACCGGGACTTAAATCACGAAATCATAATCTTTTCAATTGCCGGACCTTCTTCTTTTTTGATACCACAACCTCACATTTCTAGAATTCTTCAAAGGTGGTGATCACTGGATCAAATCCTAATGGTCGAGCTTGATATCATAAATGAACATATAAATAAGTAATTAACTCATTTAATATAAAACCAATTGGAAGAATTGTGTGAAGCCTCAATATACCCTACTCGTTATACTTATTTTTTCTTTGTACATGTGCAATGAAATATCATCTCCAACCATTTATATATTCTACCAATAACAATGCATACACATATGCATGTTCTTTCCATCATATTTTCAATTAAATTTCAGTTAGTTTATTCTATAACAAATTACACTGAATTTAGTTTAATTTTGGTTCATATTAGTTCATTTCAGTCAAAAATAACCTGACACATAAAAAACCAACCAAAGAAAGAAATTCATTATAAAAGTACAGTGTTAGGTGATTTTATTAATTATTCAAGTAACCAAATTAATAATTTTAATTGATTATATTGAAAATGAAGGATCAGCTGACATGTACTTTTATAATACAAAATAATTGAATGTTTGGGTGAAGATTAAATGCTGTAATTTGAATCGGAAAGTTTCACTCATCAATAAAACAATATATTTTGTTCTTAGATAAAAGATTTTACTAAGTCTTAATAGTAATTAATTAGGTCTGTTTACTATTAATTTTTCAATATCAAAATCCGATTGTTGCTCTCGGACATAGCACACCTAGCAAGTGTACTAGTGTCAAATTATAAAGTGACAAGCAAGAGTATCGTATCCACAGGGAGGTTTTTATGTCAGCTTGTTCTTTTCATGATAAATGGGCTAGTGAGTTAAAATTCGGTTTTCTTGAAATTGGGGGTGTTGTTTAACAATTTAAAACTGATTTCAATATCTAAAACAGAAATGGAAGTTGATTTAAATTAAAATAAATGGAAAGCTCTAGTTCAGTCCACCCTTTTGACAATCTAAGGCAGTCTTCCCTAACTTCAGCATAAGTCCTTGCTTAGCAATCATGTTCCGAGGTCTCCTAACCTGATTTCCCTAAACCGCCTATTAAGCAAATTTAGTTTTTTACTTAGTTGATTTTACTTCACTTTTCAGTCCTTCATATAACCAACAAAGTAGCATTAAGCACAGTCAATCATCCATTAAATAGAACCCAAGGCATACCAACATTCATTTTTCAATATCATGTTAAATATGTGTGTGAAGGTCTTCTATACTGAGTGGATCACCTTTCGATCCTTACCACTCAGTACTATGCATGAAAGTGATCAGTTTTCATCTAAAGAATCAAGTATTCCTTCACACAAACAGTTAAGCAAAGTAAAGGAGAAATACTTTACAGTGGGGGGAAGATCTCCTTAGACTGCCTTTTATAAGGCAAACTGAACAAGAAGGAAGACTACTCACTAATCACCATTAATGCTTCAACCAACTTCATAAATGAAAAGAACTTTAAAGAGTAATAAAAATGGCAGAAAAAATAGAGAGAAAAACGAAAGATGAATAGTGAATTAAATTAGATTGTTGATGGCGGACACAAAAGAGAAAGTTAAGGGATATACCCCTTACTTTTCCCACCAAAAGAACAAGGCTAAAAAAAGTGCCCAAAAGTCAAGGTCAATTTCAGCCACATGTTTACACAAATATCTAAATATTAACTCTTACAAATATTAAAATAATCTCCACTTGCTAACCAAGTGGGCAACTAGGATTAAAGTAACCTAAACTAAGTTACTTTCAAAAGCAAACTGAATTTCTTTCCAATCCACGTCACTTTGTCTCTCCTGGTGACGTTATCACTGGTCTCCTCCTCCTAAACAGCCTGCCTTTCTCTAACTTTTTCTCTTTTTGCTGCAACGCCTAGGAGACCTCCTTCCTCGATAGAAAATCTGAAATAACAGAAGGTCTTCATAAAATCTGCTCATTTTCATTCACTTTTAACTCGATAATGCCTAGCTTTTGATGACATAATTACTACCTATCAAATATCTAGTGGCTATCAACAGCACTAAAAACTGCCGAATAACTCCAACTTGACTTCCAAGGATTAAGCTAGAAACATTTCTAAGGTGATTAATTAGAAAGGTCAATAAAAATCAATTTGCTAATAAGTTGACTACTGCACAAATATAGTAAATACTTTATTTGTCTCTTTTTTCTTGACCAAGTAGAATATTATCATGAATACTGAAATATGGAGTACATATAGATTGATAGATCAACAAAAATTAAACAAATCAAATAAAAAATATCAAACTAAATTCAAAATTGAATCTCGCCATATTAGGAGATCCAAAAAAAAATTGGACAAAACAGCAATAAGAAAACATGAAAACAATTAAAAGAATCACCGAATTTGTCTTTTTACTGGGTTGAAGAGTTATTGGTGATAGAAATTTAGGCCACAGACCAAAATTTAAAAGAAATTGACTAATTTTGAATGTCAACAAAGTACCACACTGGATTAATAGTCGGCCAAATTTTTCACATATTTTTATGAATTATATTAAATATTTTTGTACAAGCTAGAATTAAATATAAATTATACAAAGGTAGATATATTCCTTACCTTTAAGAGGCATTAATTATGTCAGTATTTTATAAAATTATTTAGCCTTGTGACTAAAATGATCTTAAGGTATTCGATTATATATTTTCGAGCCAAATGTGTTTAAGAGTAAAATATAATTTAATAATAAAATATAAGTTTCATTAAAATGAATTGATATGTGATGTTCAATATAATCTTTTGCTATCTTCAAATGACATAAAAAATCTCGAATTTTTATTTTTTTCCTGATATCATCCAAATTTTTTACATGCTGGGAAAATGAGTACATCTTTTCCAATTTTTTTTATAGTTATTTATTTATAATTTGACAAAAAGAAAACAACATGGTTGGATGAGTTTAACAAACTTCCGGCACAAAAAAAATTCTCTCCCCCTAAAAAAAATATTGTTTCTCCAATATAAGGTATTTTAGTCTTTCACAAGAGCGCTATCAAAAAGAATGAGGCAACATATAGTAACATCTTCGCAAAATATATCTTTTTGTGCAACTCTATTTTATAAAGTGATATGTTAACTACTATGTTGGGAAGTTAACCCTTGTACACATTTTAATAACAAGTTAACATTCGATGTAGATTTAACAAATACTAATGATAAATTTTAAATGTCAAACAACGGATTATAATAGCAACCAATTAAATATCCTAATTACAAGATGTTCTAGGTTTGATAGCCTAATGGTTAAGACTAAACTTGCAACCTCAAGATGTTCTAGGTTTGAGTCACCTTCAGGGCAATGTGAAGTTTTTATTTCTATTTAATGTAAAAGCAACTGCGTAAATTTAAAAAATAGAAATTGTATATAGGCGGACATCAAAATTGATACATCTCAAAACGAGAGTGAGAGGTCATGAATTCGATATCAAATCTCTTTGAAATCCAAATTTATTAATAAAATATGAATAACAAACTGTCATTTTAAGAATCATGTCGATAAACCAATCTATCAACGAATGAAATAAAAGAAAGTTAAAAATTTGTATCTCAAACTCGAGTTCAAATTAGATTCATAAAAAAATTAGAACAATATATATCAATTTTAGATGCGTGTATGGATAAGAACACAAATATGCACTGTTCTCAACAATCAATAGTCGTTTGAGAGGTCTATGACATACATACATACATACATACATACATACATACATACATACATACATACATATATATATATATATATATATATATATATATAT
>CATIWQ010106855.1:0-17329 GCA_949673415.1 Euphorbia schlechtendalii
TACTTATACTTTCTATTTCGAAGTTTATGATATGTCTATGTGTCATAATGTGTATTTCATGTTGAGTCTTTTATATTAATAAAGTTATATGCTTTTGAGTTAACTTTAAGAGTAGTTTCGGGGTTAACGAGATTGTGTATAATCACTAGATCTGTAATTATAACGATGTTTAGTGAGCCAGCATTTTTGGAATGGTAACTTGCTAAATATGGCTATGTGAGAGCGACTCGTACTAAGCATAGTAGTATTGTTATCCAGGTTTATATAATCGTCTTAATTTGTTTGCACTAGATTAAGAAAAGTCATTTCATGTGTTGCTCTGTGGTGAATAATTGAATATATGAATATCTAGAACTGAATTTGTTAAATTAGTCTAGTGTACGTAATATTTTTGTTGACTTTGCATATTTTCTTTGCTATACTTGTTCGTAGGGATAATCTATACTGATTTCTTCTACTCTAATCTATATACATTTATCCACCATCATATCTCATCCTACCCAATCAACAATAAAATCATTTATTTTATTTTCTTTGTTCCGTTACTCTTGTTTGTCTTTAGAACGGGTTCATTCCCTGTGGGTTTGATATCTTTTAAAACTACATCGCAACCTTATACTTGCAGTTATCATCATTTTTCTATTTGATAAGTGTTATTGACAACACATGTACTTTAAAGCCAAAATCTTGCGAAAAAGTTATTAAACTTATCAGTAGAAAAGTGGCGAACAGATTCCGCATATGTTTAAATTCTTAAATTAAGACATAGGTGTAAGAACTTAAACATAGACCTTGTTTATTTTACTTGCTATTTAGAGTCTTGGTATAATGGAATGATTATGATGTACCAGTCTTGAGCATGATCACTTAGTTTTATAATTCTAAATAGCCTGGAATTACAATTATCATATTCATATCCATCGTTAAGTCCTAGACTAGGGTGAGACTAGCTGCACCAATGAAATCCCTATAGCAGTCTTAAGGAAGTAAATAGTCTTCCTATCATAAGTCGTGATACAAACCTTATTAACGGATGTAAGAACATATACAACATGCTTTCCCTTAACATGTGTTTGACCATGAGACTACATAGGGTTAAAGCCTTAATCGAACTAGGTTAGTTATCCATATCATTGGAGCTAATGCTGGATTGGAGATATATTTGAGGAGTCGTACATTTGGGTACGCATGTCTCGAGAAAGAGAACCCAAATAGATTAGCAATTGCATAGAATGGATGGGTTCTAACCATGGCTTTCTATTGTGGCTTGATTTGCTATAGCGGGGGTCACCTTATATGAGTTATGGATGTTACCTACTAAGGAAAATGTTCAATCATGTATCCCGAATTCAATAGAATGGCTATTTGAATATCAATAAAAATAGTAAGAAATGTGTTTAATTAAAGACCTTACATTAAATGCATGTACATGTACTAATGTTTGAATATTTCTATCTTATATCTAGGTTGAATATGATCACTAACGAAAACAATCGTATTGATATTGGCCCTCTTAACAATATAAAGTATGATGTTTACAACTTCAATGAGTGGTTTGGTGCTGTCAAAAGAGTTCTTCGGAACTATTATCTAGATTATGTTCTAGATAATCCAAGTAGCAAACATCCCAGCAAAAATGCTTTTCCATGTGAGATGAATGACTATGAGAGGTATAAGGGAAACTGTGAGTTTGTTGCAAAGCTCATGTTAGAAAATATGCTCTCAAAGTACAAACATGTATACAAAGGTCTGGATGTAGAATCCATGATTCATCATCTCAACCAAGTAGAAAATCTGGAAAGCAAAATATTTCATTGTGAATTGCAGTGAGACTCCTTGGCAGTGGAGTTTGTCAAATACATATAGATAACTTTGAGCATTTAAGGGAGTTGGGTATTATATACAATGAGAAATCTCAAAAAGAAAAGGTATTGAGGGGATTACCCGATAAATATGATTCTTTCAAAGAGTTGCTTAAGGAGTATCCTACTAACTATACTTTGACTCAGCTCATGGACTTGCTCGAGATATTTGAGATTGTGTTTAGATATAAACTCAAAGATCAAGAAAATAAAAAGGACCTTAAGTTGAAGAAACTTAAAGGTTTAAAAGTCAAGAGAAAGCTCATGAAGTGGCTAGAATTGAAAAAGCGAAATGTTTCTCATGGAATAAGCTCATCGAATAATGATGAGAGTTGTGCCTCGAAATTATAAAGGTATGTTCGTCCTAGAGAATTTCTCCATAGGGTATTGGATACTAGTTGTAGTACTCATATCTGTACTTCTATGTAGGGGTTGCGGAACAGTAAGAGGCTTGCAAAGAGGGAAAAGGACCTAAAAGTTGAAAATGGAGCACGGGTTGCTACAACAACTGTAGGGATATATAACCTTCATTTGCCTAGTGTCCTAGTTTTATTTTTGAACAATTGCTATTTGTGAGCACAGGATTTTGTACCAGCTCGCGCATTTAATGATGATGGCTTTTCAGGATATTTATCCTCGAATCACACGATTTTCGACCGTCTGACTATCTTCAAATGGGAGTCTTCCTCGTCGCTAAATTTAAAAGGACTTTAATTCAAAAATTAACTAAAAAAATATAAAAATACACGAAAAAAAAATTTGAAAACGCAACCGGAAGCCGGATCCAGAGCCCACCTCGCCTATACTTGGCGAGGCACGGCTCACCAAAGGGCTAGCCAACCTTGCTAGGGGCCTGGCGAGGCTCGCCAGGTTTCTGGGGAACCTCGCTAGTGGTCTAGCGAGCCTCACCAGGCTTCCTCGCCAAACTTTCCTGCCTTTTTGGATTTTTCGGGACTTTTTTCCTATAAATAATTGGACCTTTTTGGATTGAAGGGGGCTCAAAAATTCTGAGAGAAAAATCCTCTCTTTTAGATAAAAAAAATACAAACAATAATTTCTTACTTTCTTCTAATTTTTTCTCGGATCCAAAACACTTTTGGATCCCAAATCTCTTCATCTTTTAATGAAATTTCTTCATCTATTTCTTCTTAAATCCTCAGATATTCTCAGGTCTAAAACAAATTTAGAACCCGAGTCTGATTATCTTTTGGATAAATAAACACATATTTTCCAATTAAATCACACTAAAATTCCAAGAATTAAACGAAGATTTTTTGGACTTTTACATCAACGATTTCACCTAAACTAAAGGACGAGGAGGACTTCCAAAGGCCAACGGATACACCTAAGTGGATTCATACCGCAAGGGTAAGCCTCTAAGTTGCCAGAGTTGCGAATTTCATGCTTTCATCCGCTTTCATCTTCTTCTGATTTTATTTGTGGACCTAGGAATTATTTCACTTAGTATTATTGTAAATAATGTTGTAATTCTCTTCATCTTTTATTTCTTTTTAATTTTTTTTATAAGAATACCCCAACGAATGGAATTAAAATTATTCCCAGTTAACGGACCTCACTTTATGCCATGCAATCATTTTCACTAATAAAATTGATCAACATACGTGTAAATAAAAATGAACTATTTTTATTTAAAATAATAACTTTAAACCATCGATGTTTTAATTAGGCCACACGGGCCTCGCTAAAATCAAATCGAACATATGTGCCATATTTTGTGCTAACCTTTGTGGATGCAGGTTAGATATATGCCTAGGATTTACTTTCCTTCGGGTATTGCATATTTTTTACGGAAATTGTAATTAATAAGGTAGCGGGCGGTTGCATCCTCCGATTTTTTGAAAGCCTTGTAATTTTTATTTTCCGCATCTAATTACTGTTTTGTGGATGGATTTACTGCTTTTTCTATACGTGAATCATGCATGTAAACTCGAAAAACAACCTAAGTGCGAATGTGCACAATTAAGAAAATACGGTTTTCTGTAGATGTAATATAATGTGATCACTTAAGAAATAAGAAACTTATCGCGGACCCGAATCTCTGTGTCTTAGTGGGCCATCCCCCGGAAGTTAAGCCTCACAGGACTCTAATTCCTAGAAAGAGCTAATCCAAGTGGTGACTCCACACTAAGAGATGGAGGATTCAGGTTCGAACCGATCTAAAACATTTTTCGCTTTCTCTTTCAACCTTTTTCCCGGGTCCCCGACCCGGTGCACCTTTTTTTCAAACACCCCGGTGGATCGCGCCTTTCATCTCCGCGCACTCTCGGCCCATCGCTCTGTGTCGCCCGCTCATACTATTACATTCTAGCCATTACTAAGAATATTATTTATGTTGCATGTTTAGCAATAGAGGGATTTGAAATTTTATTTTCTCATAATAAATGTCAAATTCGATGTGAATATTCTTTATGCTTGTGGAATGTGTTTGAATGGGTTTTATGTTCTAGATATTAAAATTGAAATTCTAAATATGATTATTACTAAGAAATCAAAGTCAGATAATGAGAAATCTTCATACTTGTGGCATTGTCATCTAGGCCATATAAATGAGAATCACTTAACTAAGTGATGTAAATGTGGTGACTTGGGCCCAATGGAATGGGAATCCTATGGGGCATGCGAAACTTGTTTAAAAGGAAAGATGATAAGGAAACCTTTCAAAGGAAAGGGTCAGCGTGCAACAAGTACTTTGGAAATAATACACTCCTATGTATGTGGTCTAAGGAGTGTTAAGACACATGAAGGTTTCATATACTTTATAACCTTTATCGATGATTACTCATGATATGGTTATCAGTACCTTGTGAAGCAAAAGTCTAAAAGTTTTTTATAAGTGTATAATTACACTTATTATCATGATATTTTCAATCATAAAATGATATGGTTTTGATTCATTTTATACTTCATATAAAAGATTTCACATGGTATGTAGTTGTTTCTTATGCAAGTGCAGAAACTAGGTGAATCTTGGGAGTGAAATTATCAAAGATGAAATTCTATGTGAAAAGAGTGAAAAAGGTGCAAAAAGATGCATAGAACACAAGGATTTGGCTTATGATCAGATCTGTTGAAGATCGTTAAAGTTGCAAGAAGAATTATGAAGAAAAACACAATTCACGATCATGACACCCATTCACGGTCGCGACATGTCACTCTTCATAAACAAAAAGTTGCCAACCATTATTCACAATCGCGATTTGTGACGGTTATTGGTAACTCTTCTCAACTACCAATCGCCGGATAAGAATGATCAACCACCATCAACTACTAAACGAAAAGACACCTGTTGGAAGTCAACCAATCATGAAAAGGTTCCTTTCCATTATGGATAAGGATAAGACTTTGCATCCAATCACAATGAAGTGATGCAACTCTTTGCCAATGGACACAACTCTTCATTTAGATAGACGCAAGCCTTCGCACTCTATAAATAGGGTTCAAAACTCAACCATTTTTGTGGATATGCATGGTGGGCAATATATAGTAGTGTGCGTGTATGATAGAGAGTGAAAATAGTATAGATTTGCTACGTTCAAAGTTATAACGAGAAAAATGTATAAGTGGTTCGATTCTTATTTCGATCACTAGATTTCTCCACTTATCCGAGCGATTGTTATATGAGTGTAATTACAAAGCACTTATCAATAAAATTTTTCGTTCTTCAACGTTCATTTGTTTGATATTTAAAAAGAATAGCATCCTAGCGGAGGTTCTGAACGAGTTGAGACCAGATTCAAAGTAGATATAGGAATTGCGAGAGTTGATGACTCCCATTAAAGAGTGGATACAGTTTGATCAACTTTAGCTTTCACTTGCATACCTTACAACTTTACTTTGTTTTCTATTTATACTTTCTATTTTGAAGTTTATGATATCTTTATGTGTTATAATGAGTATTTTATCTTGCATCTCTTATATTAATTAAGTTATATGCTTTCGAGTTAACTTTAAAAGTGATTTCAGGATTAACAAGATTGTGTATAATTACTAGATCTGTGATTATAACGCTATTTAGTGAGCCAACATTTTTGGAGTGGTAACTTGCTAAATATGGCTATGTGAGAGTGACCCGTACTAAGCATAGTAATATTGTTATCCAGGTTCCTATAAGTGTCATAATTCATTTACCCTAGATTTAGAAAAGTCATTTCATATGTTGCTCTGTGGTGAATTATTGAATATTTGGGCGTCTAGAACCAAGTTTGTTGAAGTTATATAGTGTATAAAATCTTCTTGATGATTTTGCATGTTTTTCTCTATTATACTTGTTCTTAGGGAATTTCTATATAGTTTGCATCTTCTCTAATCTTTTCATGTATCTGTCTATTCATGAGTCAATCATCCAAACCATCCAAACCCTCCAATACAAATTATCTTATTTATTTTGTTCCATAACTCTAGTTGGTCTTAAGAACCGAATTCTTTCACTAGGGGATCGATATCTTTTAAAATTACATCGAAACTGTATGCTTGCAGTGGTATTCATATTTCTATTTGATAAGCGGTATTGACAACACCTGTTTGTATTTTGAACTTTTATTTCATCGGTAGAAAAGTGGGGAACAAGGTTTTTGGCATCGTTGCGGAATATAAGCCTATCCTAATGAGTATAGTCAAAATCTTGCGATCAAGTTTTTGGCGCCGTTGCCGGGGAAGGCAAGTGCGTTCTAGAGATCAAATTGCCAAAGAACAGGTAATTATATTTATATTATATGTCAATTAGATTTATTTTTGTTTTTGGTTTTAAATATTTATATTTTGTTACTAACATATTTTTCTTGCTTATTCATTGAGTTTTCTTTCTAGAGTGTGCATGCCAAGTATGCGTAGTTCGGGAGAAAGTTTGGCATCTTTCGAATCAAAATTAAAATGGAAAAATAAGAGATAAAGAAGAAGGATGGCTGAAGAAGACCAACCACAAAATGTGGATCAACCTCAACCAAGGCTCATGGATTATGTTATTCTGACCATCAATGGTATGATTAGCAATAATGTGCAATAGTATGGTCTACCTAATGAAAATTCGAATGCTCACATTACCAACTTTCTAGAAATCTGTGATACTTTCAAAATGAACAATGTTCCTGAAGAAGCTGTTAAACTTCACTTATTTCCATTTACTCTCTATGATAAAGTGAAAGTTTGGTTGAATTCATTACTCACAAATTCAATCACTACTTAGAATCAATTAGCCCAAGCCTTTCTAACTAAATATTTCTCTTTAGCCAAAACTGCAAGACTCATTAAAGAAATCACTTCCTTTACTCAGAAGGATAGTGAATCCTTGTACGAAGCTTGGGAACATTATAAGGAACTTCAATGAGTTTTTCCTCATCATGGTTTACCCCAGAATGTGATTCTACAAACTTTCTACAATGGAATAAATCATGCAACAAGAGGAGCGATTGAAGCTATATCTATGGAATCTCTTATGAAGAAAACTAGTCAAGAAGCCTTTGATCTTTTGGAAGATATGGTAAAAAACAATAGTATGTGGCCAGTGGAGAGAGCACAAGTAAGTATTTCTAATCCTACTCATTCGCATGCCGCATCTACATCTTCTAGTTTAGTTAAAAAGGCTAATGAATTAGACCCTATTTCTGTTATGCAAGCGCAAATATCTGCTTTATCTCATAAGATAGATAATATGCATATAAATAAGAGTAATCATTTGACATGTGAAAATTATAGCCAAATAGGACACACTGCTTTTGAGTGTAATTTTAACCCATGTGTAGGGGAGTAATTAAGTTATGTTCAAAGCCAAGGAAATTCTTATGGCAATAATGGAAATAATTATAGGAGTTCTAATTGGAAGTATGGTGATAATTAAAAGAATTATCAGAATACTGATAGAATAGGGCAATTAACAAGTAAGATAGACAAATTTCTGGAAGGAGTTTGTATTAAGCAATCAGAGTCTGAGGAATGTTACAAGAAGTTAGAGAATAAAATAGATCAAATGTTTAAGAATCAATCATCTTCCCTTCATAATTTTGAGATACAAGTTGGTCAATTAGCAATTGTTATTCCATCTAGAGGAAAAGGCCATTTACCTAGTAACACAAAAGGAAATCCTGAGGAAAATGTGCATGCTATAGCCCTTCGTAGTGGTAAATTACTAGATAACCCAAATCCTTCTGGTATACTTGCTAATGATGTTGTTGAAGTACCGGATGATTATCCGAGTAAATCCAATGATAAAACATGAGTGGATGAACAACCTAATTCCGGAAAGGTTAATCCCCCTCAACCACCATTTCCACAAAGAATGAAGAAGAAGAATGAGGATAAGCAATTCATCAAATTCATCAACAAACTTAAAGGTTTGAAAATCAATCTTTCGTTCATTGAAGCCATTACACAGATTCCAAACTACAGTAAGTTTATTAAAGAACTTTTATCTCGTAAGCGTAGTTTAGAAGGAATATCGAAAATATCTTTAACTAAATATTGTCGTAAAATAATAACTACTACAATGCCCACTAAACTTAAAGATTCGGGAAGTTTCACAATACCGCGTAAACTTGGAAACATTCCCTTTCTAAAATGTTTATGTGATCTTAGGGCTTGTATAAATCTTATGCCTTTATCGATCTTCAAAGAGTTGAAGCTTGATGATGAAGTTAAAAGGACAAATATGGTTTTGCAATTAGCTGACTAGTCTATTAAACGTCCTTATGGTATAATTGAAGATGTACTAGTTAAAGTGGATAAATTTTTTTTCCAACAGACTTTGTTGTGCTGGATTTTGCATTTGATGAAAAGTGCCTTATAATTTTAGGAAGACC
Organism: Euphorbia schlechtendalii; assembly: GCA_949673415.1. Lineage (NCBI taxonomy): Eukaryota > Viridiplantae > Streptophyta > Magnoliopsida > Malpighiales > Euphorbiaceae > Euphorbia > Euphorbia schlechtendalii. The sequence goes on from CATIWQ010106855.1 coordinate 8,675, forward strand.
TTTTATGCATACTGGCAAAGCATTGATAGATGTGTCGGAAGGTAAAATTAAGTTAAGGATAGGTGATGATACTGTTGAATTTAACATGAATAAGACTGATAAATATCCAATGGATGAAGACATATGCATGAAACTTAACTTGGTTGATGCTTGCATTCAAGAAGTTGTCAAGTTGGATTTCATCCATGAATATGAAGTCACTAGGTAGAGAAACTCCATTGATACTTAAATCTCTTATGGTTTCTAACATATATAGTATTATATAATAATATATTTTTATTGTTTGTGTGTATTTTAACTTATATGGTTTTAAAATAAAAGAAAAAAGAAAAGATTTATATTTTTAACATTTCGCGATCGCGACCATTTTCACACTCGTGAATTAAGTTGTCAAAACTTTCTGTTTCTATATGGAGAAAGTCACGATCGCGACTGTCTTTCATGATCGTAACTGGTGCGATTTTACAACAGTTATTACTGTAACGGCTCTATTTTCTAACGGTTATAATTGAATATATCCATTGAAATAGCCATTATTGCCCAATTTCCTATATATATAACTACTTTCCTAAGTGATTTTCGCAAATCAATTACTCTTTTACACAAATACAATCTCTTGCAAACAAGTTTTTCTCTATTTTTCCAAATCAAACACAAAACCATCTTTCAATCTTGAATTCAATGGCTCCTAAGAAATCAACAGCAACTAAGGGAAAGAACAAGTTTGTCAACCAACAAAATAAGTATGGATGCCCCTTTCTAATTTATGGTGAAGAAGAAGTTGAAAGATACTTGAGGATCAAAATTTTTTATTTCCAAGGTACACTTTTCTATGATCCTACTTTTACGATTGATGCTGGAATTCATGCGGCAGTAGAGGAGTATTTTTCACTATTTGGATTGGAGAAATTTGTGAATATGCGTTTTCAGTTTATCGAGGGATATGTCCTTGAGTTTTTAGTTACTGTTCAAGAGGATGGGAACTTTTTGAAGAGGAAATTCAGGAATGAAGGAGAGGAATATAAGTTTACTTTAATGGATTTGATTAAGTGGTTTAATTTGGGAGAAACTTATGAAGAGATTGAAAAGGAAGAAGATTATGATTTAAAGAGTGTTTGGACTGAGTTAAAGGGATTGGATCGATACGATGTCAAAAACTAATCCAACAAGAACATTCGGAGTAATAGCCTTCTTTACCTTTATAAGTTTGTTTCTTAAAGTCTTTTCTTCAGAAATGAAACTACTAAAGTGTCGATGAAAGACTTGGTTATATTGGAGTGCACGGTATCGTAATTACGACTAAAGTTTCAGATGTATATGTTGGAATCCATCACTAGTCTTACTACACATAAAAAGGCTGAGTTGGAGGTGCAAATACGATTTGCAGAATTATTTTGGGGGAGAAGAACCAACTACCATACCAATATAGTCCAAGAGAGAGATTTAACTTTATGGGAGGAGTATATGTGAAGAGAGCAGGATTGGTCAAAGAAGACGAAGGAAGATTTACATTTCTAACTTATGGGGTAAGGGTAAGGAAGCTGAGACTGACTGAAGGATCTACTTCTCGAGAAAACCAATTCGATGAAGATATTGAAGAGGTTCAAATTGGAAGCAATGAATTAAGATAAGCCTCAAGGAGTACACATGATACTTGGAGAGGAAAGCTCGTCAAAGATGTTGATCAAGCATGCGTAGATATAGCCTCTATACAATAAGATGTTCATCAACTAACGAAATCCAACATTTCTTTGAACCGCAAGTTAAATACATACTTCAGAATGAAGAATTTGGATATCTCACCGAGTCCACCAGATTCAAGTTCGGATGATTAAAATGGGTTCAATTTCTTTCTTTCTTTTATTTTATTTTCTTTTCATTTGTGTGTGATTAGTTTAGTTTTAGATTTTTAACTAAATCTCTCACAATGAGAACATTGTGTTCTTTAGTGTGGGGGGGGCATATGTAAAGTCCCAAAAATCCAAAAAAATTAAATAAAATTAAAAAAATTGAAGAATATGAAAATTTTTCTTGATTGTGTGTTATTTATACATTATCCATTCCTATGCTATACTAACATATGTTCCAAGGTTATAGTGAGTGTTAGGTATTACAAATTTGATGTTAGTGCAAATTTTGAACAAAATTTTTGTTTTGAGTTTCAGCGCATGTAGAGTGTGAGCGTTTTTGGCACAACATTTACCATTTGGCAAGGATGAGTTATGAGTAACATTCAAATGCAACATTCCAAGTAATTTTTGATATATATTTCAATGCAACATGAATTAGTATAAGTTATATAGTTTTAGTTTAATGCTACGAATAAGTTAGTAGTGGAGTAATATCTAGTAGTGTTCAAACTATGAGTTTTATATGTTATTCTAGAATACGTCCTATAAGTATTGAGTGTGTTCAAAGTGTTGGGAAACTATAGCCATAATACTTTGAAGTGATCAACAAAGGATGAAGGTATTAAGAGAAAAATCAAAAGAAAGAGAGGATAACCAATGAGTTATGCAAAAGGTGAGGAATGGTACGGAGCAGAAATGGTAACCATTCAATGAGTGAAAAAAAGAAAAAGTAGAATAGCACGAAAAATGGGTGCAAAGTATAAATTTGTACTTAAAAAACATATGCATAAAAGAAAAAAAATGAGAGAAGGAGGTATATGGAGCATAAAATGCAACCACTAAAAAAAGGGGAGAGTGGTATGGAGCATAAAATGCAACCACTAAGAGTGTTTAGCAACCCAGGTTACCTAAAAATGCCTTGAGATCAATCTTTTCAAAGCGTGCTCCCTTTGTCCTTTATACTTTATACTATACTTGAGAGAAAAAAATATTCGAGTCAGGATATAACGCTTATATGAAGACGCAATTCAGTTAGCCCTCCAATAAGAGCAAAGGTATGCAACTGGACTATATAAATTGCACATTACTAATTTGTGGGAAATTTCAAACTTTTACTTGAACTTTATGCAACGTGGGAATGTGGTACTCACTACAATAGTCTTTCGCCAAATGAGGTACGAACTTGAATACTATTATATACACTTCTATTGTGTTTACCTTGAGGACAAGGCAAAAGTTAAGTGTGGGGGTGTGATAAGTGTATAATTACACTTATTATCATGATATTTTCATTCATAAAATGATATGATTTTGATTCATTTTATACTTCATATAAAAGATTTCACCTGGTATGTAGTTATTTTTTATGCAAGTGCAGAAACTAAGTGAATCTTGGAAGTGAAATGATTAAAGATGGAATTTTATGTGAAAAGAGTGAAAAAGGTGAAAAAAGATGCATGGACACAAGGGTTTGGCTTAGGAACGAAGCTGTCAAAGATTAGTAAAGTTGCAAGAAGAATTATGAAGAAAAACATAATTCATGATCATGACACCCATTTGCGGTCGTAACTTGTCACACTTCATAAATAGAAAGTTGCCAACCATTATTCACAATCGCAACATGTGATTTGCGATCGCGACTTGTGACCGTTATTGGTATCTCTTCTCAACTACCAACCGCCGAATAAGAATGATCAACCACCATCAAGTACCAGATGAAATGACACCTTTTGGAAGTCAACCAAACATGAAAAGGTGCCTTTCCATTGTGGATAAGGATAAGACTTTGCATCCAATCACAATGAAGTGATGTAACTCTTTGCCAATGGACACGACTCTTCGTTTGGATAGACGCAACCCTTTCGCACTATATAAATAGGGTTCAAAAATCAACCATTTTCGTGGATATGCATGGTGGGCAATGTATAGTTGTGTACGTGTATGATAGAGAGTGGAAATAGTATTGATTTTGCTATGTTCAAAGTTATTGGGAGAAAAATGTATAAGTGATTCGATTCTTATTTCGATCACTAGATTTCTCCACTTATTCGAACGATTTTGGTATGAGTGTAATTGCAAAGAACTTATCAATAAAAGTTTTCATTCTTCAACATTCATTTGTTCGATATTCACAAAGAATAGCATCCTAGCGGATGTTCTATACGAGTTAAAACCAGATTCAAAGTAGACGTAGGAATTGTGGGAATTGACGACTTCCATTAAAGAGTGGATACAGTTTGATCAACTTTAGCTTTCACGTGCATATCTTACAACTTTACTTTGTTTTCTACTTATACTTTCCATTTCGAAGTTTATGATTTGTCTATGTGTCATGATGAGTATTTCATCTTGCTTCTCTTATATTAATTAAGTTATATGCTCTCGAGTTAACTTTAAGAGTGATTTCGGGGTTAACAAGATTGTGTATAATCAATGGATTTGTGATTATAACGCTGTTTAGTGAGCCAACATTTTTGGAGTGGTAACTGGCTAAATATGGCTATGTGAGAACAACCCATACTAAGCATAGTAATACCATTATCCAAGTTCTTATAAGAGTCATAATTCGTTTACCCTATATTTAGAAAAGTCATTTCATGTGTTGCTCTACGATGAATTATTGAATATTTGGGCGTCTAGAACCGAGTTTGTTGAAGTTATCTAGTATATGAAATCTTCTTGATGATTTTGCATGTTTTTCTCTACTATACTTGTTCTTAGGGAATATGTATATATTTTGCATCTTCTCTAATCTATTCATGCATCTTTCTATTCATCAATCTATCATCCAAACCCTCCAATACAAATTATGTTATTTCTTTTGTTCCGTAACTCTAGTTGGTCTTAAAAACCAAATTCCTTCTCTATGGGATCGATATCTTTTAAAACTATTTTGAAACTGTTTACTTGGAGTGGTCATCATTTTTCTATTTGATAAGCGGTATTGACAACACCTGTTCGTATTTTGAACTTTTATCTTATCGGTAGAAAAGTGGGAAACAAGGTTTTTTGCACCGTTACCGAATATAAGCCTATCAAAACGAGTATAGTCAAAATCTTGCGATCAAGTTTTGAGAAATTCAAAGAATTCATAACCAAAGTAGAGAAACATCTTGGGAGAAGTATCAAGATCCTATGATCTAATTAAGGAGAATGCTTAAGCCAAGAGTTTCAGGATTATCTAAGGGATAATGGTAATTTATCCCAATGAACACCTCCTCGTACACCCCAACATAATGGAGTGTAAAAAAGGAGGAATAGAACCCTACTTAATATGGTTCAATCCATGATGAGCTAAGCAGAACTCGGTAAACCCTTTTAAGGTTATTCACTTGAGAGAGTAGTTTACATTTTAAATAGAGTACCCTCAAAATCAGTTGATTAAACACCATACGAAATGTGGTATGGTAATAAATCAGCTCTTTCTCACCTAAGAGTTTGGGGATGTCTTGCTTATGTTAAAAAGAATAATTCTGATAAGCTAGGTATTAAGTCAGATATATGTATATTTGTAGGTTAACCTAAGGAGACTATCGGTTACACCTTTTACGATCCCAAGGAACAAAAGGTACTTGTTTCTAGGAATGCTTAGTTCTTTGAGATGGAACACATACTTACAAAAGCTAGTGGTAGCAATCTTGAGCTTAATTCTCAAGAAGATCAAATAGATAATTAACTGATTGATCGTACACCTGTTACACAAGAAAGTGTAAGCATAGAATAACCTATTATAACACCGACATTGCGTAGGTTAGGAAGGGTCCAATTATTCCTAAAAGATATGGCTATTTCATCATTGATGATAAGCACATGTTTCTTATGGAAGATGACGAGCTCAAGAGTTACAAGGAAGTAATAGAAGGCTCAAAGTCTGACAAATGGTTTACAACCATGAAGTTAGAGATGGACTTTATGTACGAAAATCAAGTATAGAACTTGGTTGATGCTCCAAGTGGGATTAAGCTCATAGGATGCAAGTGGGTTTTCAAGAAGAAAACTAATATGGATGGTAATATAATTACCTATAAAGCAAGGCTAGTTGCAAAGTGTTATAGTTAGAGATGGTATTGACTATGATGAAACCTTTTCACTAATAGCCATGCATAAGTTTATCAGAATACTCCTCGCCATCGCTGTTCATTATGATTATGAGATTTGATAGATTGATGTAAAAATCACATTCCTTAATGGAAACCTCGATAGGGATGTATATATGATACAACCCAAAGGTTTTACATCTCAAGATGGCTCGAAGGTGTGTAAATTACAAAGGTCCATTTATGGACTTAAAGCAAGTGATAAGTGGAAAAGGCACCATGAAAATATAAGTATTTTGGATTTGGAATTATTTGATTTGGAGTTAAATTGTAGAAATTATGACCATTTAATTATGTTTTGTAGGCTGCAGTAAATCCTAACAAAGTTGTCGAAGATTTCCAGATTTGGGTGTGAAAATAGTGCTCAATAAAGTTGTTGACGTGTCTTGTTGTGATTGGACCTTAGTTAAAGCACTACTTGGAGGGAAAGAAAGCTTTTCAGAGGGAAACTTAAAGTAATGGTGTGCTACCACTTTTCCTTGCTTGGCCACCAAGAAGCAATCTAATGGCCATTAATATTTTGTAATAATATATTTAGAACAACTTGTCAAATTGCTTAAGGCTTAAGAACTAGTATTTATAAGCCTTTCTTTTGATTTAGAGAGCAGCTAAGGCTCTCATTTGTAAGTACTTTACGTTTGGTTTTGGTTTATTATCTAATCTACTAGTATTAAATACTACTTTCATGCATCTAATTAATTTCGTTATTTACTTTGACATGAGTAGTGAGTAGTTTCTCAGCAAGCTTGCCAGGCTCTGCCGATGGCTTGTCTTGTGGTGTAGAATCTCCTTTAAACCAATATACATCTTTAATTAGATTGGTTATTATTGTTTTTTATGTCTCACGGGTCTAGCTAGCCTGTGTTGGATTGGGGAACTAGGAATCGAAAGGTGACTAGCAACCTTAGGCCTTTTAATAATCACCTAAGTTTACATACACCGAAAGGATACTAAAATTTTGCTAAAGGTTGTGGAATTTATTCTAGATGCTTACTTGAACTAAATGCTTAAGGTCTAGTCTGTAAGTGGATAACTACCGGGGTGAAAACCTTGAAGTGTTAAGTGGCAGGATGGTATGTTAATTTACATCTATGGACCTAAACATGTTGGAATAAAGGAGGGGAAACACCATGAACACCGCCTAATGGTCTGGTAAAGCTTGTCTTTGTTATTGTAATTTTTCAGCAATCTTACATTCTGTTTCTGCATTCTATGGAAAACTTGTCTCTGCTTTTGTCATTTTATTGCAGCTTTTGTTTTATTTCTCTCAACAAACCTTTAATATTGGAACCCCCTATCCTATTAAATAGCCTATAAAATTAATTACTTTCCTTGCTCCTCATGAGAATGACACTTGGTTTTCCCCCATACTACTAAACACGATCTAGTACACTTGCTAGGTTCATTTGGGCATTAACAACAAGCACCAAGGAGTTGGAATTTTAGGTTTGACGAGACAATCCCAGAAATTGGTTTCGTGCCAAACGCTAATGAGCCTTATGCATATAAGAAGGTTAGTGGGAGTGCGGTCGTTTTCCTTATATTATATGTCGATGACATATTATTAATAGGAAACGATGTTCCTTTTCTTCTAAAAGTTAACTCATGGTTGTAAAAAAGTTTCTCCATGAAAGACCTTGGAGAAGGAGCTTTTATACTATAAAGATCTACCATGATAGATTTAGAAAGTTGTTAGTTCTTTCTCAAAGTACATACATACACAAGGTTTTAGCTAAATTTAACCTTGAGCAGTCAAGAAGAGGTTATTTTCCCATGTCTCGTGAGATTAACCTTTCCAAATTTGAGTGTCTAAGAACAAAAGAAGAGTGACTACGCATGAATGGAATTTCGTATTCTTCGGTAATAGGATCTATCGTGTATGCTATGATATACACTCGGCCAGATGTCTCAAATGCTTTGAGCGTTACGAGCATATCTCAATTTGATCTAGGTGAGAAGCACTGATGGTCGTTATAACTATCCTCAAGTACTTACGAAGAAGTAAGGATATGTTTTTAGTTTATGGAGAATGTATTCTCTCCATGAAGGGACTTAGTGTTGCAAGTTTTTAGTCTAACAGAGGCAATTACAAGTCCTAGTCAAGTTAAATGGAGGGGCAATTGATCGATAAAGTTTCAAATAAGATACGACTGTCGATTCAACCTTTTAATATGAGTATATAGATTCTTCTGAAGCAGCCAAGGAAGCTATCAGGCTAAAGGGATTTATTGGTGATCCCGTCGTGGTGTCCAACATTGTAAATCCAAGAATGGTCTATTGTGATAACAAATGGGGCTATTGCTCAGGTAAAGGAATCACAGTCTCGTCAGAGAAATGGACACATACTGAGAAAGTACTATCTCATTCATGAGAAAGTTGCTAGAAAAGATATGAGCTTAGAATACACCTCTACGGATCTAAATCTAGAGTATGGGCTAACAAAGGCATTAACTCAGGTTAAGCATGACCAACATTTTAACGAGTATGGCATGAAGCACATGGGCAATTGGGTCTAGTGCAAATGAGAGTTTGTTAGACATGATGTATGCCCTAGAGGAATTAAGGGCAATATGTATGTATTAGTCACTTATGTACAAAAAGTTTTGGATTATTGTTTATCAATATTAATCTATCCATCCATCCATCCATCCATCCATCCATATATATATATATATATATATATATATATATATATATATATATATATA
>CATIWQ010106856.1:0-19505 GCA_949673415.1 Euphorbia schlechtendalii
ATACACTAAACACTATATTTTAAGTCATTTTTATACTTCATATCAAAGATTTCACGTGGTATGTAGTTGTTTTTTATGCAAATGCAGATACTAGGTAAATCTTGGGAGTAAAATTATCAAAAGTGGAATTCTATGAAAAAAGAGTGAAAAAGGTGCAAAAAGATGCGTGGAACTTAAAAATTTGTCTTAGGATCGAAGCTGTCAAAGATCGGTGAAGTCACAAGGATAATTTTGAAGAAAAATTCAATTCATGGTCGCGATAACCATTCGCGGTCGGGACCTGTTCTTCTTCAAAACAGAATTCTACAAATCAAAGATTCACGGTCGTGACTTGTATATTGCGGTCGTGACTTGGATAGTTTTCTAGTTTAATCTTCTTAACTACCAACTGCCAGATAAGAATGACCAACCGCCATCAACTACCAACGAATAGACACCTATTTGAAGTTAACCAATCATGAAAAGGTGCCTATCCATTATGGATTAGATTGAAGCTTCTCAACCAATCACAATGAATTGATGCAATTATTCACCAATGGATACGACTCTTCATTCGGATAGACGCAACCCTTCAAACTCTATAAATAGTGCTCTAAACCTTACAATTTCGTGGAGCATTCATGCAGCAAGGAGTGCATTAGAGTGCATTATTGAAATATAGTGTGTGTATAGATAGAGAATTCGCTACGTTCATAAGTGTTAGCGAGAAAATGTTTAAGTGATTCAAATCCTTATTTCGATCACTAGATTTCTCTATATTCTGGAGCGATTGTTGTATAAGTGTACTTGCAAATCACTTATCAAAAAATTTTTCATTCTTTAATATTCGTTTATTCGATATTCGCAAAGAATAGCATCCTAGTGGAGGTTCTATACGGGCTGAGACCGAATTCAAAGTAGACGTAGGAATTGCAGGAATTGAGGACTCCCATTAATGAGTGGATAAGGTTTGATCAACTTTAGCTTTCACTTGCATACCTTACAACTTTGCTTTGCTTTCTACTTATACTTTCTATTTAGAAGTTTATGATATGTCTATGTGTCATAATGCATATTTCATGATAAGTCTTTTATATTAATCAAGTTATATGCGTTGGAGTTAATTTTAAGAGTAGTTTCGAGGTTAACAATATCATGTATAATCACTGGATCTGTGATGTAACGCTGTTTAGTAAGCAAACATTTTTGGAATGGTAACTTGCTAAATGTGGCTATGTGAGAGCGATCCGTACTAAGCATAGTATTGATGTTGTCCAGGTTTATATAATTGTCTTAATTCGTTTGTGCTAGGTTAAGAAAAGTTATTTCATGTGTTGCTTTGCAGCGAATAATTGAACATCTGAGTATTTTGAACCAAGTCTATTAGATTAGTTTATTGAATCGTAACATCTTTGTTGAACTTGCATGTTTTCTCTGCTATTTTATTTTGTAGGGAAAATCTATATATTTAGATTCTCTACTCTTTCATATCTATATTTACTCATTCTTCATTCTAACCCTCCTATCCAAAATATCAATACATTTTATTCTCTTTATTCTTTTTCCCTAATTGATCTTTAGAGCTAGTCCTTCCCTGTGGGATCAATATCTTTTAAAATTACATTGCAATTGTATACTTGTAGTTATCATCATTTTTCTATTTGATAAGAGGTACTGACAACACCTATACTTTACGCGAGCAAGTTTTTGGCACCATTAATATATAGCCAAACTCTTTGCGAAAAAGTTATTAAACTTATCAGTAGAAAAGTGGAGAACACTATCCTCACCGCCTTGAACCAATGAGTAAAGTTTGAATCATCTAGTTTGTTGTCAAGAATTGAGCGAAGGTTTATGTTCGGATTCATTATTCAACCTAGATATAATAAAAAATTTTGTTTAGAAATTAATATATGTACATGCATTTAATATAAGGTCTTTAATTAAATACATAATTCCTACTAATTTCTCGATATTCAAATAGCCCCTTCTATTTGAATTCGGGAAATTTGGTTCAATTAATTTTCCTTAGTAGGTAGCATCCATAGCCACTCATTATGACCCTCCCTATAGCAGGTCAAGCCATAATAAGACAACTATAGTTGGAACCTGTCCATTTGTATCTCATGCAATTGCTAATCATGTGAGTTCTCTTTCTCAAGACATGCGTACCCAATTGTACGACTTCTCAAATGTGTCTCCAATCTGACATCAGCTCCAATGATATGGACAACTAACTCATTTTGGTTAAGGCATTAACCCCATCTAGTCTCATGACCAAACACATGTTAAGGGAAGGCATGTTGTACATTTGTTTACATCCATTAATAAGTTTCATATCATGACTTAGGATAGGAAGACTATCTACTGCCTTAATCTTATTGTAGGGATTTTATTGGTGCCGCTAGTCTCATCCTAATCAAGGTCTTATACAATGGATATGATTATGAAAATAATAATTCTGGGCCATTTGGAATTATTAACTCTAAAGGAACATGCTCTAGACTGGTATATATTAATCATTCCATTATGCCAAGACTCCACATAAACAAGTTCTTGCACTTATGTCTATAAATCTTAATTTAACAACTTAAACCATGTTTGTAAAATCATCCAAGGAATCCAATTCCCATACCAGAAATTGACTAAGTCATAAAAGTCCCTTGGGTACTCTTAAATCTAATACCGATGTAGATTTCTAAGTAGGAGATGCCGTCTTAAAGTAAATGAGCAGCCAAGTCTAATCCTTACCAAAATAACCACGGACACTTTGATTCGTTGTACCACGGGTAACTATGATTTAAAGATTTCATTCTTTAATGAGTGAAGTACGGGATGATCCTTAAATAAAGAATTTACACGCGTGGTAAAACATTGCTAATTTATATGACAATCACCTAGACTAAGTTTGAGCAAAACGTTAATCTAGTTATCACATCAGTTTCTATAATAGGAATTGAAACCTAAGTCATGCATAACATACTTTAATCAATTCAAAGAAAATATCATTTTAACATATTAAAATCAATCATGCATAGCATAAGGCAGGCTCTGATATCACTGTTGGCTAATCAAGACAGTAATTGAACATGCAACGTTGCAAGGTGGAATTTAAAAAATTAAAATTAACCTAAAGTATCTCCTAAGCATGCCATGATTGATATAATCTAAGTTAAAACATTCCATAGATGCTTATTAGTTTATAAAACTTGTAAAAGAAACCTATCATCTAAGTTTAGAACATTACTAGTTGATGCGTGTTTTTCTTTTCTTTTGGTTGTGTCGTTCCCTTAGAGAAATTCAGCAGAATTTCATTAGCACAAGCCTCTAAACTAGGATAGCCTCTATAATTAAACCACACGGATCTTCACCGATCAAAACCTCATTGAGGTAGAACCCATTAGTAGATAGCAGCTATTACACCACTCGAAGACCAACCTGAAAATATAAACTAAGAAGGCTCACATTAAATAGAAAGAGCCTTCTAAATAATTCTTCATTGTTTGGAGAAACTTGTGAAGGATCTCGCACATCGCATGAAGAAAGAGATGTAGAACTCAGAGAGAAAAGATGAGCTGAAGTGTGGAATAATGAGAGAGAGGGAAGGCCTATTTATAGGGTTCACTCCCCCTAAAACATAATGTGGGATGGGAATATTCCCATCCCACAAGTGGGTTAGTTGCACGGGTCACTTGGACCCGCGGGCTAAATCATGCCTACCTCCACATGGCAAGCCCTTGCGGGCTTGCCTTCTTCCACAAGCTCATCCTTACGGGCTTACAGCCTGCTAGAGCATAGGCTTCCTCCGCACACTAGTAGCCCACGAACTTTTCAGCTTGCGGGGTAGCCGCGCAAGCCCCACTTTGAACATCCCGTGTACATTTGGGGCTTACTCGCAACAGGAAAAATTTGCTTGCTCTACTCTGTGCAATTTTCCCTATTTTCTCTTTATTCGCTTTAATTATTAATTTGGTCCAACCAATTAATAATTCTTCTAAAGAATTTGACAAACAAATATTCTCGACATAGACCCACTCTATAGGTTCTTTGCTTGGTCCGGTAAATACCCAAAGTGTGTAACCTCAAAGGATCCCGATGTATGCCGCTAGAGGTTAACCTAAACATGGCTACCCATCTAGGAACCTTTATGCTGAATGTTCCATATTGATATGGAACCCGATAGCTCTAGACAATCAAATGGGCTTTCTAGCAAAGGCGTATAATCCCTTGGTACTTGGAATGTCACGTGCTTGTGACTTGATTTGGTTTTGCAATAGTAACCAATAAAATACACTCCTTCCATCAGGTCAAGTACCATCTAGTTTATTGAGCTTAAATTAAGTGTTAGCTCATGTAATAGCCATAGCTATCTTGGAATTAGACTTGTTCACGAAGAACACCACTCGCCATTATGTATCAAGATTGACTAGAAACCCATTCTATCAATTGTATAATCTGATAGAAGGTTTATGAGTGTGTTACTTCAATAAGGGCCCCTAAGGTACATCTCCCAATATATCACTATATTTGGAGCAATGGATCCCATCTTGACTACTCGGCTTACTAACATGTGATCATCACTATACCCATAATCACCTATATCATCCTAATCGCCAGGGTATGAATAAGTATGACCCAAAGTATAGCAACTCCTACACAAGGTAACTAGTATCTCAAGTCTAAGGATACTTGTACTACTACTACAATAAGATATGACACCTACACATGGATATAGTTATTTCTGAGTATCTGTCTTATAGCGGTCTCCAATGTAGTACCCAAATACATTCATGTGTCAACTCATGGTACCACCTTCAGCTCGTGAGATCGGCTGCTTGGATCTAATCCGAGGAGTAAGCCTACACATGCTAGTCTATCCGTTCCATTGATGTTCAGTCTTAATGAAACTATGACTAAGGATTAGACTATTCATAGTAACACGTATGTGCAGTTCTCACACCACATAGCTCCCACTATGTCCTTGCACTTTTACGCTATGAAGTAGTCATGGACTTTGTCTTATCAATGGGCATATATAATACTATACATATTTGATACTAGAGAGATACATAAATAAATTAAAAAACACTGATAAGCAACAAAGATGCCTTAATTATTATTAACAATAATCTGAAACCGTTTGTACATTATAACTAATTAAGACATATCATCGTAATTGCCTCTAGGGCATACATCATGTCTAACATTAAAAACCTGTGAGGCTTAACGCCCACTAGGACATAGAGATTCGGGTTTGGGATAAGTTTCTTACTTCTTATTGGATCACATTCAGTTACATCTACGGAAAACCGCATTTCTTAAGTGTGCATATTCCAACTTATGTCATTTTCGAGTTTATAAGGTATGATTTATCATGAATGTGAAAAGCAGTAAATCTATACATAAAGTAGTAAATAAATGTGGGAAAATAAATTATATATTACTGAACCTCGGGGGATGCAACTGCCCGCCTAATCTATTAATTACATTTCCTTCAAAAAATAATTGCAATACCCAAAGGAAAATAAAATCCTAGGCATACATCTAACCTAATCTACCTGCATCCACAAAGGTTAGCACAGGGGATATAGCACAACATGAATAATTACACATATGCTCGATTTGATTTTGGCGAGGCTCGTGTGGCCTAATTAAAATATCGAAGATTGGACATTCTTATTTTTAGGAGAAAAACGATTCATTTTATAATCACGTAGGTTGCTCATTTTTAATTAGTAAAAATTATCGCATGGCAAAAGTGTGAGGTCTGTTGAATAATTTTTTTATTCTCTTTGTCGGTTGTTTTAACATGAATGTTGGAGAATCTCCATAATTGAATAAATTAAAAAGAAAAGAAAGGAGAAAGAATTTTTACATGATAAAATTAACAATTTAATAGGAACATAAATTAAAATAATAAAATCATAAAATAATTCCTAGGTCAACACGTAGAATTTAAGAAAAGAAAATAAATCAAGAGAAGAAGCAACTCTAGGAACTCAGAGGCTTACCCTATCTGCACGAATCCACTTCGACGTATCTGCTTGATCATCGGGAGTGTTCCTCATTCATTTTTTAGTTGTTGTGATTTAAAAGAATGTTGGTTTTTAAAAATAAATAAGGAATCAAAAGGTGTTTTAAAATCTGAAAAAAATTGAAAAACAATATTGCTGTTGAAAAGCCAGAGCAATTTCGTCTGTTTTTTTGCTAAAATTTTCTATCTATTTCACTGAAAATTCCCCTACTATTTATAGAGAAATTTTCCAGATTTGGCTGGGTTCGTGGCTGAAGGGGGTCTGGCCTCGCTAGCATTTATTGACGAGGCCGGTCAGCCTTGGTTTTAATTTTATTTTTTTTCTTATTATTTTTTATTAATTAGAAATTCTTTTAATTAATTTTTTCTGAAGCCTAATTTTTCTAAGTCTTTAAAAATATTTATTCAAGTCCTTAAAATATTTATTTTAAGACTTTTAAGTACTTTTATGGTCTCTAATATTTATTTAAGCCCCAAAATATAATTTTGTAACGAGGAGAGCTCTCATTTAAAGATTGCTGGATAGTCGAAACTTGTGTGATTAAAGGATTAAATCCAGAAAAGCCATCATTATTGAATGCGCGAGCTAGTACAAAATTGTTACTCACAGATGCCCCTCGTGTAATCACCACTGATTATGGCCAGTATGATCACACGAAATGGAGCTGATGGATCGAGAAAATACCTTGCTAGTGCGGTTGGTGACTTCTTTATCCTCGATCAGTGATGACATGGACTTTCCTTTCTGGTGCCGTGCCCCACGGGATTGACTATTTCTTTCTTTAAAATCCCTTGGTGGTTGATGCCTCTTATGGGTGGGTCGATTGTTTCTTTCTACTGTATCCCTTTAATAATCGGTAATAGTTTCTTTCTTCGGTTACGATTATCGTGTGTCCCTTGTAAGTTGACCTTGGGTTGGCTTTGACCATTGGAACTACTAGGTCAGGGTGCTTGAATCCATTTCAAAGGTGACCCCATTGGGATAACCTTTTCTTTCTTTGGTTATGTTTCCTTGGTAGGATGTTAACTTGCTTCCTGTGACAAATCAGAGAAAAGTATAATGTTAATACATTTTTATGATGCCTATTTTAATTAAAATAAATGAAAATTCGGGGATGTCCCGAAGACCGCTCCATTGTTTTAGGAGGCTTTAATGATGTTTCAATGTTGCTTAAACGGGACTAAGTAGGCTCGAATTGACTTTAGGCTTGAGTGAGTCATCGTCCTTCTTAATGTTTGCAAGTTCCTTAAGTGGAGGTGGAATTTCTTGTTTACTAGGATGGTATTGCCCCACTTTGGCAATGTCTTTACCTATAAATGATGCATATGTAATGTATGCATGATTTTATGCATGGACAATATTTATCACATGATGTTTGTTCGTCTTTTGCAGGTGTTGTGGGCTTCATTCATTGAAGAGCCTTCTCTTGTGTTGGTGCATGGGTGCCCCTAGGATTTGTCTCATTAGGGATTCCATGGTCGCCTTACTGTTCATAACTCCTTCAAACGGATGACCATGGGTTCGATGATTTAGAGTTGAGTTCAAAGCATGGATATGGTTTGAAGAGGATCTAGATGTTGATTCCGAACTATGTAGGTGATGCTCACTTTGAAGTTGATAATGAGAGCTTGGAAGTCCTTTTATCTGAAGTATTGCGAGGGAAACCAGAAGATATTTATCCTAAGTCTTAGAGGAGATAAATGATGGCATGTGCCATTCTGAGGATGAGATGTTGAATTTGATATTTCTTTGGTTCTAATTTCTGCATAAACCACCCTTACAGGTTTTCAATCTATTGAACCTTATCTTAATTTTTAACTAGACCGACCTTTCAGGTTTTCAATCCAGCAGACTCATCTTTACTTTTATTTTATTTTATTTTATTTTTATTTTTTTATTGAACCATGATGTGATGGGATGTTCACTTGCGATATTCTACCGTTGGCATGCAAGCAATCAAGATAAACACATGCATAGATATTTAGCAAAAATGATAATTCATTGATGAACTTAACAAGGGTATTAATAATTCAAATGATTTGACTCCTGCCATCGATTAGCCCTTTCAAGTTTTTTAACCAATGTGTTTGCTTTTCTCTCGATGTCCTAAGTTTTGTCTGAGCTTCCTTTTTTGGGTTTTCAACTTAGCGGGCTATTTTTTTGTTTTGAAAAGAAGCCCTAATTTTTGCTCAAGAGTGCTAATTGATAGGCTAATTACAAATTTATTTTTTGTTGGTACTGCTTTTTACCTGATTTATTTCCTTCACCTATGTGTGATAGTGATTATGCCAATCTCGGTTGATTTGATTGACAAATTGGTCACCATCCATGTCCATGACTTCAATTGTTGTCTTGCTCGGTGTTTTTAGATTGACTGGTTGGTACTCATGCTGCTTTGCTAGCTTGAGGTGTATGCGATGATGAGTATTGATCCTTGATCATCAACATTTCCCTATGAATTCAATTGTTCTCCAACAATAAGTGATATGTCGAGGATCAAAGGCTTCGGATCTGGTAGCTTGATTCCATCAAGGGTGAACAATTTATGTTCAATGATATTCCTTCAATAGTGTAATGATCAGCCCACAAATGTTGGTGGGCTGTGCGATGGAGTTGTTGACATTCTCCTTCTTTATGTCTTTGGTATTATGTAAGCCCATTATGCCGATTGTTTATCTTAGCTTCAATTTGACTTTTCGGCCCATTCTGGTTTCGGTTATTTTTACTTTTGCTTGATTGTTTTAATAGTCAATTAAGGCTCTGTGCTTGGCAATCATTCTATCTACCTTATGTTTTTATCAGGCAAGTGCTATCATGTGTTGTCTAAGTACCTACATTTGTCTCTCACTTTTCTTTAAGAGTCAAATCATTTAAACTTATTACAATTTTAGGGGATCCATTTATACCCAAATTAACTTCATGACATGATGTGTCATATGTGCTAAAACATTATGCATTATTAGAATGCATAATGTCAAACAATAGGATATCAAGAGAGTAAACAAAGTTTAATATAGTTATTCATTTCAAAAGCCTCATGGGAAAAGTAGCTAAAAGCTAATTTATTACATCAACACCTCACAACCATCTTCCCGTACTAGTGCCCTTTGGCAGGTTTCCCCACAAGTTTGTCCATGGATTCGAAATGTTCCATCCTCTCTACCTTGTCAAACAGTTCTTGATAGCTGGAAAAGATATCATATCCGAACTTCCTTCTGTAAGATGGTAGTGCACCACCTAAAAGTTTGGTTATCATATCTGGTAGGGTTAAGCAAGCCTGAAGCCTGACCTGTATGGCCATCCAACGCTCATAGTAAGATTTGAAGCTTTCACCCTACTTCTGCCTTATAGCCTCCAAATTTTGCATTGTGGTTACCATATGAGTGTTGAAACCATAATGCACCATCATAGCTTGAGAAAGACTGTTCTAATCAGAAGCTACATTCAGTTGAAGGTGACTATACCATTCATTGACTTGGTGGTTCAAGGTGACAACGAAGAGCTTAGCCATCATCTGTTCACTTACCCTCAATGCCCTCATCACTATTTGGTAATGTGTTAGGTGAGCACTTGGGTCTCTACAACCCACACACTTCTCAAATTATGGCATCGCGAAATTTGGTGGTAAACTATCTTCATCCCCGATTATCGGTTATCCAGGGTATGTATTCATGAGATGGTTGCTATGAGTGGCTAAGAACTGTTGCCACAATTTTTCCATGCCTGGTTGGTTGAGAATAGCGTTCTCAGTGCCTGGATAGAAGCCATACTACCCTTGGGGAAATGTGGTTCCCTTAGGAGTTACTACAAAATTAGGTAGTTGAGGGATAGCCTGGAATTGTGAGGCAACTGGCGCACTCCAATTAGGAATAGGCTACTGGGTCACTCCTTGATAAAAAGGTCATGGTGCGAACAGCGACTAACTAGGTTATCCCGAGAATAACTGATTCTGGGAAGGATTGGTAAAGTTATATCCTGGCTAACCAATCTGAGCTTGATTCTAATTCAACCGACTTTGTTCGGCCCCAAATTGGTAAAATGCAGTAAGAACAATGTTATGAGCTGGATGCATCATATGAGAAGTAGGAAGTCCACTTTCTCTAGGCTAACTAGTTGGACCACCAATATTAAGGGTGACATTCGGGTTGGACACCACATCATGAACCCTCTCTTCGGGCTGACCTATCCCGATGTGTTGAT
Organism: Euphorbia schlechtendalii; assembly: GCA_949673415.1. Classification (NCBI taxonomy): domain Eukaryota; kingdom Viridiplantae; phylum Streptophyta; class Magnoliopsida; order Malpighiales; family Euphorbiaceae; genus Euphorbia; species Euphorbia schlechtendalii. Next base: position 10,215 of record CATIWQ010106856.1, read on the forward strand.
GAATAATTTATGCTAGTTGGTCACTGTTTGCAAAGGCATTCAGGGTAGCTACAATCTCAGTGCTCATCGATGATTGATGTGTTTGTTGAGAATTTTATTCCGTAAGAAAGGGGTGATCCTCCCCCGCAACTTCGTCTCGTGGATCTGCCACGCTATCAAAATTGAAAGATGCATGTTGAACCGAATCTGAATCAGAACCTGCGTCTTTTACTAGAGTCAGTGTGCAGAACCTCCCTCTAGACTAGCTATGACCGGAGAAATGTGAGCCAAGCGGCGAGTAGGCCTTTTCCAAGCTAAGATACACAGGTAGAAGACCAGACCGTGCATAAAAGATTCGTAATGCGATTCAAGATGTGAAAAAAATGCATGATTTTAATGTTATGGTTGTATTCACAAGGGGTTAACGTGTTATGATGCGAAATAAATAATGTGTTTGTTAATCCATTTGAAACAAACGGGTTAGTCATTAGATAAAATGTGAAAGTGAAAACCCCGCCCCTTTGGGAGTGGATTCGAGATTTGTTCACTGTCCATGTGACAGCGTAACATGAATGATGTATTGTAGATGAAGTGAGGTAACTAAGTTACCCATGTGTTAATAGGTCAATAGTTTGAGATTTCGTACTATGAGTAGATCTCATGGAATGAGGAGGTCAAATTTGATTTCGGGGTAAGTAGTGTGACATACCGTAATGAAATTGGATAAAATTAAAATAAATGAAAATAACTACTGTATGTAGCTATTAAATGAATAATTTGGTTAGTTTGCCTAATTAGGGTAGAGTTTCGGATGCCATTGTTGTCATCACTTCTTGAAGGTATGCAGTGATGCATGAATTATTACCCTGTGTGGGCTAGTTATTCGGGTATTAAGCGTATATCCTTGATAATTTGTAAAGTAAGACTTTTGAAAAGAGTTGGCCCTGTGTGGGCTTAGGTTCGGATGTCAATGTGGACATCACATGATGTGGGAAAAATATAGTTTGTTTATGTATCTGCCCCGTTTGGGCTATGAGTTAGATGTCAAGTGGAAATCTCATAGGTAATGTGTGGGATATATTATTCCCCCGTGTGGGCTATGAGTTGGATGTCGAGTGGACATCTCATAGGTAATGTGTGGGATATATCATCGCCCCTCATGGGCTAAGTGTCGGATGTCAAGTGGGAATCATACAATTGGGGGTGAATTATGCTTCATGATTTTAATTGGTTTAATGTTATCCTAGGGTGACACGATCTAGGGTGTTAATTAATCCTAAGTTTGCGTGACACCAATTTGGCATCATGATGATGCAAACATGTTATGTTACATCATTTGAATATCATGAGTGTGTGCGTTCAAGTGTCTGCACTAAGATTCATGGTTAGCATGATGAATCAAAAGTAGTATACACGTAGTACATAATATGCAACATCCAAACTTCCAACCATACAACTCCCATGTGTAAGGGTTTTGGTTAGTCTCTATCTTAAGTTTGGTTCATCTTAGTACCACAGGGGTACTAAGGAGCGCACCTGCAAGAGAAATATAATGCATGATCGTTTGTTGGGTAACACCCTATGAAAAATGCCTACAGCTTATTTACATAAGGTTTGCTTTTGGGTTGCAAATGTAGAAGATTCCTTGTTAGACTAAAATACACTCCAAGCCTCTCCCCTAATAGGTTATAACGAGGGAGGCACATGCGATATGGCAACAAGTGCTCTACTCGCTCAAGTACTATCTTTTCTCAAGGAGGAAGATGAGTACAAGAGAAAGCTTCACGGTAATAGGGTACCTTAGACTTACGAGCTAATCCCCTCTATTGCAATGCAAAATTATGAATACGTCATAATTAAGAAAATACAGAATAATTTGTTCAACAATTTTAGGCACTTATCCAAGATCTAAAAACTTTGAAAAAAAAGTTTAAGAAAATATCCCTAGCAGAATCACCACTATGAGTGGATGACACAGATGCGATGGGCCTAGAGCAAGATGAGATGAGAGGCGCGGTCCACCGAGTTGTTTTTGTGAAAGTAAAATATCAAGTCGGGGACCCGAAATGTTTAAAACAGAAAACAAAATCGATTTATATTGATCAACCCTGAAATCGTTGTCTCGTAGTGTAGAGTCGCCACCTAGATTAGCTCTTCCAGGAATTAAAGTCTTATGAGGCTTAACATCTGTGGGAAGGCTCACTAAGATAGAGAGATTCGGGTTTGGGATAAGTTTCTTACTTCTTATTGGATCACATTAAATTACATCTACAAAACACTATGATTCTTAAGTGTGCATATTTGAACTTATGTCATTTTCAAGTTTATAAGGTATGATTTATTACGCATGCGGAAAGTAGTGAATCCATACATAAAGTAGTAAATAAAAGCAAGAAAATAGCACAACATGAATATTTACATATATGCTCGATTTGATTTTGGCGAGGCCCGTGTGACCTAATTAAAATATCAAAGATTGAAAATATTTATATTTAGGAGAAAAATGATTCATTTATAAACACGCAGGTTGCTCATTTTTAATTAGCGAAAATGATCAAATCGTAAAAGTGTGAGGTCTATTATCCGGGAATAATTTTTTATTCCCTTCGTGGGGGTGTTCTAACATGAATATTGGAGAATCTCCGTAATTGAATAAATTAAAAAGAAAAGAAAGGAGAACGAACTTTTACATAATAAATTGAACTATTTAATAGAAATAGAAATTAAAATAATAAAATCATAAAATAATTCCTAAGTCAACACGTAGAATTTAAGAAAAGCAAATAAATCATGAGAAGAAGCAACTCTAGGAACTCAGAGGCTTACCATTTTGGTGCAAATTCACTTCGACGTATCCGTTTCATCTCCGGGAGTGTTCCTCGTTCATGTTTTAGTTGTTGTGATTTAAAAGAAAATTGGTTTTTAAAAATAAATTCACAATCAAAAGGTGATTTTTAATCCAAAATAAATTGAAAAAACATATTACTGTTGAAAAGTCAGAGCAATTTCGTCTATTTTTTTGCTAAAATTTTTTGTCCCTCGCATTGAAAATTCCCCTACTATTTATAGGGGAATTTTTTCAGATTTGGCTGGACCGACGAACCCCAACCCTTCACCGATTTGTGGTGAAGGGGGACTGGCCTTGCCAGCTTTTGGCCAATGATTTGGTGAATATGACAGCTCATTGTTCCTCAGAAGGAACATACTCCAGTTTGACATCTCCCCTTAGCACATGATCCCTTATGAAGTGATGTCTTATATTGACATACTTCATCCTGCCATGTTGAACTGGATTCTCGAATAGGTCAATGGCACTTTTGTTCTCACACATAACTTCAAGGCATTTTGACTTTATACCATAATTCTCTAGTTGCTGCTTAATCCATAGTAGTTGTGCTACACAACTTCGTACTGCCATGTACTCAGATTCAACTGTACTCAGCATAATAGAAGTTTGCTTCTTGCTATACCATGAGAAAAGGCATTCCCTAAGGAAATGGCATCCTCATGTGGTGCTTTTCCTATCGAGCTTGTCCCTGTCATAGTCAGCATCTGTGAATCCTCTAGGAGTGAAACTTGAGCTATTGGGATACCACAGACCTGCATCAAGAGAGCCTTGCAAATACAAGAGAATTCTCTTAAAAATTGCTAAGTGAGATTCTCTGGGGTCAGCTTGATAATGTGAGCAACAGCACACAACATATTGAATGTCTAGCCTACTAGTTGTTAAATAAAGAAGAGAACTAATAATACCTCTGTCGAACTTACTGTTTACTGGCTTACCATCTTCATCCTTACTTAAGATAGTATTAGTGGCCATGGGAGTTGAGCTCTTCTTGATTTGAAGTCCAAGGCAAAAATTGAGCTCTCCCATTATGGACATTTCAAATTCGCTCTTCATTTTATTGTTGAACTCCTTACACATCTTCTCATTAGTTTCTCCAAAAATGATGTCATCAACATAAATTTGGACTAACAACATATCTTCTTTTCTTCGCCGGATAAATAGAGTTGTATCTGTTTTCCCTCTGTCATAGCCTTTGCTTATAAGGAAATTGGTCAGCCTCTCCTACGAAGCTCTTGGAGCCTGTTTCAACTCGTAGAGAGCTTTCTTCAGTTTGAAGACATACTCAGGATTGTTCGGATCTTCAAATCCTGGAGGCTGGCACACATAAACTTCCTCTTGAATGAATCTAATCAGGAATGCACTTTTAACATCCATTTGAAATAATTTGAAGTTCATATAGAATATGAAAGCACATAGGATTTGAATTGCTTCAAGCTGGGCTAAAGGAGTAGAAGTCTCATTATAATCGATGCCTTCTTACTAATTGTAGCCTTGAGCAACAAGTCTGGCCTTGTTCTTGACAACAACGCCCTCTTTATCAAGATTTCTCTTGAAAACCCAGTTGGTGCCAATGATTTATTTTCCTGTGGGCTTTGGAACTAAATCCCAAACATCATTGCGCTTGAACTGACCCAGCTCCTCTACCATCATGATCATCCTACTAAGCTGACCTCTCATCATCATGAGATTATGAACATCATCAACAATACTTTCGAGTGGGTGAATACGATGAGTCCTAATCTCTCTTGGCAGACTCGGATCTATTATTGGAGGTTCTGCATATGGTTGTCGAGGATGAGCTTGATCTTTTCCTTCGTTGAAGTTGATGGAGAGATCCTTGTCTTCTTTGACTACCTCAACTTCAGGTTCTTGTGCTGGGTTGGGAAGCACAGAGAATGGTAAACTTAGTGAATTTTCTTGCTGAGTTACCCCTTCATCTTCATCAGATGGTCATCTTTCTACATGGTTAGTTTCATCAAAATCTACATGCATAGACTTCTCTAATAGGATGGTTCCCTTACATATATTCTATATACCCTGCTGTTAGTTGAGTATCCCAAAAAGATACCTTCATTAGCCTTTGGATCAAACCTACCTAGCAGCTCCTTGGTGTTAAGAATAAAGCACCTACAGCCAAATGATCTGAGATGACCAATTCTAGGCTTGTGCCCTCGCCAAAGCTCATAGGGTTTCTTCTTAAGAATTAGGAATTAAAACCAGATTCAAGATATAATAAGCTGTGTTAACAGCTTCTCCCCTAAAGTACTTTGGTAGTCGTTATCACTCAACATGGATCGAGCCATCTCAACTATGGTTCCGTTCTTCCTTTCTACAACCCCATTTTGTTGATAAGTATAAGGAGTAGTAAAGTTGTGGTAATTACCATATGTTGAATAGAATTCTTCGAAATGCAAGTTCTTTAATTCACGTCTATGATCTCTTCGGATTCTACTGAATTTAGCTCCTAGTTTGTTCATTCCAATTACTGAATTTGACAAAAGATTCAAAGGTTTCATCTTTGTTACTCAGCAAGACTACCAAGTGATTCTCGTGAAGTCATCCACAACCACAAATGAGAATCTTTTTCCACCCATGCTCATAGTCTAAACTAGGTCAAAAAGATCTAAGTGGAGGAGCTCCAACAGTCTCTTAGTTACTACATTATTAATTAACCTAAATGATTTCTTAACTTGCTTACCGAGCTGGCAAGCTAAGAAAAGTTTATCCTTCTCAAAGCTGATACTGGGTAAACCCACAAGTAGTTGCTTTTTGGCCAGTTTAGATAGAATGTTCATATTTATATGACCCAACCTTCTGTGCCAAAGCCATGAATTATCCTCCTTAGATACAAGACAAACATTAGTGGAGCCCAAATATAAATCAATCATATACACATTATTAATTATAGAAGCAAAGAGTATAGTTGAGTAAGTCTTACAGTCAATAACTAAGAAACCTGTTGAGTTGAATGTAACCTTCCTACCTTTGTCACAAAGCTGAGCTACACCAACCAAGTTGAACTTGAGTCTTTTGACTAGAGAAACCTCTTCAATTGAAGGAGAGATACCAACAGTACCACAGCCCATAATCTTGCCTTTTTGTTATCTTCGAAATTGACTCTTCCATTCCTTTTATGGTCCAATGAGATGAACTGACTTTCATCTCCCTTCATATGCCTAGAGTATATACTATCCAAATACCACATTCCAGTATCATTAGTGGATCTTAGGCTCACCTGCAAAACAATTATGTTTTCTTACGTACTTATGCTTTTGAGTTGGGTCCTCCTTTGTTAGCAGTTCTTAGATTAGACCGGTTGTACTTGTCATAATAACCATTTTTATGCCTATAGAAAGCTGTAGCATGTCTAGCTTAGCCACAAAAGCCACACACCGCTTTTGCTTTGGGCTGGCTAACTTTCTTTTTTCAAAGGAATTCTTCCTCTTAGAATTGCAAGTTTGGTTACTCAAAGTCGGACTGTTGGCTGGAGGAGGAACTCGTTTCTCCTTTTGAAGCTGTTATGTCAGTAGCCAACTCATCTAATTGTTTAGTGAGTTTGTTGTTATGACATTCATGATACTCAGCTTTTTATTGAAGAAAGCGGATATCAAGAGACAAGGAAGCAATTTTATCTTCCTGATCTTCACTTCTCCTCACTAGCTCTTTGATGTTTTTCCCTGGCTTATTATTCAACTTCATTACATGAAAGAGTACCTAGGTAAATTCTTCAATTGATAAAGGGATTTTAAGATGCACCTCAGCTTATGAGTTCATCCCTTTATTGTGCTCAACTTCAGAGTCAGCAGTGGATTGGTTGCTCTTTGAAGCAGATGTGAGCTCTCACCCCTTTCATTATCTATCATCATCAAGTAGAGGTTGGTGGAATCTGTTGCTTCTTCATCAGACATAGAAGACTCTTCAGAATCACTCCATGTGGTAGTAAGTTTTGCATTTTTCTCGGAGAAACTCTTCTTGAATCTATCCTTTTTGGTTCTAGGATAGGAATATTGAATATGACCTTTTTTTACCACAGCCAAAGTATTTGATATCTTTGCTATACTCCTTCCTTGGTCCTTCCTCAACTCCACACTGGTGCTGAGTTGCCTTTGTTTTGTTGGGAAACTTCTTCTTGGGAAATTTCACATCCTTCTTCATGAAGTGCTTGAATTGCCTTGTTAGAAGTGCCATCTACTCATCCGAATCATTGCCTGGTGGATTCTTCATATGAGTCAGCTATCAATCTAATGGCACTGCCCTCTTTCTCCTTGCATTTACTCCTTTTGGAATCATCAATATATTTCTTCAGGGACATTTCCTGAGTCAACAAGGTTCTTATAAGCTCATCATAGCTATAGGTTTTTAGATCATAAGCCTCCTCGATCGATCTCTTCTTGGCATCCCACTCTAAAGTAAGAGTGTGGAGAATCTTCTTCATCATTTCTTCTTTGGTGAACTCCTTACCTAATCTCTTCAGTTCATTAATGATATTAATGAATCTGATATTCATGGAATTAAATACCCTCACCGGCGCCATCCTGGAACATCTCATACTTTACTCAGCATGAGGTTGATCTTCGACTCCTTGACCTTGTCTGTCCATTCATAAGTGAGCTCCAGCTTCCTCCAGATTTCTTGCATTGTTTCACAGCCCGATACCCTGTTGAACTCTGTAATATCTAGCACACAATGTGTGTAATTGATAGCTGTCGGATTCTATTTTAGAAGCCTTATGCCGGCATCATCATAATCTTCTAGATCGATTGGGACACGTTCCCCACTCCTTAATATTATAGAAATTCTGGGGCCAAGCTCTATAACGAGCCATGCTTGCATGTTCTGAGACTAAATGAAGTTTTTCATGTGGTTTTTCCAAAACATTTAATGATTACCATCAAATAGTGGAGGCCTGGTTGCAGAAATTCCAGCCTTAAGGAATACCGTTTATCTTGAGTCAGAGCTAAAACTATTATAAGCCATTTTGGATCTTTAACTCAAAGACAGTGACCCTATAAGTTGAGCACTTGCTCTAATATTACTTATTGGTCTGAAATGGCTTAATATAAATAGTAAAGGGGGGGGTGAATGCTTTACTTGATTCTTTTTAGATTTTATAAAAATTCTTTTCCAAGTTAAGTTTTTAGATTAAAGCTAAGTGAAGCATGCTAAGTTTGGTCTAAAAACTATAAACTGCTCAGCTTCGTTGACTCAATTTATCTTCAATCGCTACTGTGTTCTTTATTTAGCTTAGATTGGTTTTTCAAGCTAAACTTGTAAAACTGATAAATAAGTAAAATGCTATAAAGACAAGCGACAAAGGTTAGAACTTCAAAACTTGATATTTTATCCTGGTTCGACCCCTAGCCTACCTCTAGTCCCTGAATCCCTTTCCGAGATTTATTCCACTAGTGTTGTCCTTCCTTCCTTAGGTCGAGAAGCCTTTACAACAGGTAGATTCTATTACAGAAAGTACTTTTCTTTCTAACTACCACTCAAACATAGTTTACGTACCCTTCCTAAACTATCACTCAGATTTTCAAATAGAATTTGCGAACTAAGGATTTCAACTTATAAAACATGTTGAATCCTTTACAATGTTAAATCTAAAGTGATTCTCTCTATTACAAACTAATTGGAAGATTTGCATTTGCTTTGATTTTTTGATTTGGAATTTCTGATGCTGGGAATATTTTAATAGTATTTCAGCTCTTGAGAAATTTGAGGTGATTCACTAAGTTTGAACATCTACTTCATTCTTCTATTTATACTTGAAGCTCTTGGAAGTAATTGTTGCAAACTTCTTATTCCGACTTTGCCTTCAATTTCTCTTCTCTTCAAATCTTTTGAATTTACCCATTTGAAACAAATTCCATAACTTTTAGAGCAAGATATTTGGAACGTGGAGGCGAGAGATTAATCCTCTAATCTTGATATGTCAAAAACTCGTTTCCTTCAAGCAATTCCGTTCTAATAGAGAGGCGCCCCAGATGCGATGTGGAAGCTTGCAAATTGTTGGCTTACTGATGTTGTAGAGTTGCACGGAGACATTGAGATCGGTGCCATGCTAGAGGATTCCTTTTATCTTGGACTTTATCGAGGATTCCCCAACATTTTGTACTAACACCTTTTGGTTGGGAGGACCACTTGAATATTGTTCACCACTTTTCTACTGATAAATTTAATAGTTTATTCACAAGATTCATCTATATATCAATGGTGCCAAAAACTTGTTCACGTAAAATATAGGTGTTGTCAGTACCTCTTATCAAATAGAAAAATGATGATAACTGCAAGTATACAGTTGCGATGTAGTTTTAAAAGGTATCGATCCCACAGGGAAGGACTAGTTCTAAAGATCAAATAGGGAAGTAGAATAAAAAGAAACTAAAATAAAATAATGTAAAGTTTAGGAAAGGAGGATTGGAATGATGGATGAATAGACAAATGTATGAAAGATTAGAAAAGAT
>CATIWQ010106887.1:0-11866 GCA_949673415.1 Euphorbia schlechtendalii
TTAGAGTCATTTTATACTTAATATAAACGATTTCACGTGGTATGTAGTTGTTTTTTATGCAAGTGCAGAAACTAGGTGAATCTTGGGAGTGAAATGATTAAAGATGGAATTCTATGCAAAAAGAGTGAAAAAGGTGCAAAAAGATGCTTAGAAAGCAAAGAATTGGCTTAGGATCGAAGTTGTCAAAGATCGGCAAAGTTGCAAAGATCATGAAGAAAAGCACATGTCACGATCGTGATACCTACTCGCGTTCGTGACTTGTCATTTCTCACAAACTAAAAGTTACCAACCAATGTTCACAATCGTGATATGTATGTTACACTCGTGACTTGTGATGGTTTTGGATAACTTTTCTCAACTTCCAACAGCCGGCTAAGAATGATCAACCATCATCAACTACCACCAACTGTAAAAAAAGACACCTTTTGGGGATAATGAAACCACAAAAAGGTGCCTATCCATTGATGATAAGGATGAATTCATTCATCCAATCACATTGAAGATGATGCAACCCTTCACCAATGGATACGACTCTTCGTTTGGATAAACCCAACCCTTTGCACTCTATAAATAGAGTTCACATCAACCAATTTCATGAGGATGCATGGGGAATAGATGAAGAAAACGTGTATCACATAGATAGAACTGAAAGTTATAGATTTTGCTAGTTCAAAGTGTTAGTGAGAAAAATGTATAAGTGATTTGATTATTGTTTCAATCACTAGATTTCTCCACATATTCGAGATATTGTTGTATGAGTGTATTTGCAAAGCACTTATCAATAAAAGTTTCTTTTCTTCAACATTCATTTGTTCAATATTCACAAAGAATAGCACCCTAGCGGAGGTTCTGTACCAGTCGAGACCGAATTCAAAGTAGACACAGGAATTGATGACTCCCATTAAAAGAGTGGATATGGTTTGATTAACTTTAGCTTTCACTTGCATATCTTACAACTTTACTTTGTTTTCTACTTATACTTTCTAATTCAAAGTTTATGATATATCTATGTTTCATAATGAGTATTTCATCTTGCGTCATTTATATTAATCAAGTTATATGCTTTCAAGTTGACTTTAGAGTGATTTCAGGGTTAACAAGATTGTGTATAATCACTGGATCTGTGATTATAATGCTGTTTAATGAGCCAACATTTTTGGAGTGGTAACTTGCTAAATATGGCTATGTGAGAGCGACCTGTACAAAGCATAGTATTATTGTTATCTAGGTTCTTATAAGTATCATAATTCGTTTACCCTAGATTTAGGAAAGTCATTTCATGTGTTGCTTTGCAGTGAATTATAGGATATTTGGGCTTCTAGAACCGAGTTTGTTGAAGTTGTCTAGTGTTTAAAACAACTTTGATTATTTTGCTTATTTTACTCTACTATAGTTTTTCTTAGGGAATATCGATATACTTTGCATCTTCTCTAATCTATTCATGCATCTGTCTATTCATTAGTTTACCATTCAAAACCCTTAACCTATTTTATCTTCTTTCGTCCCGTAACTCTATTTGATATCTAGAATCGAATTCCTTCCCTGTGGGATTGATATCTTTTAAAACTACATCTCAACTATATACTTGCAGTTATCATCATTTTTCTATTTGATAAGCGGTACTGACAACACCTGTTCATAATTAGAACTTTTATATTATCAGTAGAAAAGTGGCGAACAGATGGTTTAGAGGTTGGAGTAGAATGCCTTGATAAGCCTAGTGATGGTTGGTACTTCCATCTTTAGAAATGAACTGAGGTGTTGTTGCTTTATTATACTGTACATGATTCTATTCTTCAGCAATCCCTCATAGTCGACCTTGTAGATAGTTTTGAACTCCAAGTTATCAGCCCAATCCACTTTGTGAAAAGGGTGCCATCTTCCAGAGTTAGCTTCTCTATCTTTCCTTCAGCATTCACGATGATTTTTCAGGGAAGTGGTGTTTTTGAGTCTGAAAGTGGTTTTGGTAATCGCTATTTGAGAGAGGTTTGAGTGCATTTGAAATAGAAAAGGGAATTAGGGTTTGAATTCTTAGATGATTCAAATTCGCAAAAAGCAAGTGAACTTCTCTCTTAAACTGTTCAGCTTATATAGGCAATAACATCTCTTAGGGGTACGTGGTGCTTCAACAGCTCAAGATGAAAATGAATGCTAAGATTGGCATTTGATTACCGCCTATTAAAATGGTGAGTTTTGAGAAAAAATGGTTCCACTTCAAACGCACATCTTTTTGAAAACGTAGAGCTTGATTTTAACTGCGAAACTGTTCCTCACGCTGTTACTTTAAAATATAGACGGTGTTATCCATGTGTCTTCTCCTAGTTGAATTTTCAAAACTTAGCCAATTTTTTGAGATTTTCATTCTCCTTCTTCTTCAACGCAGATTAGCCATACCAATTAACAGCCTTACAGTATTGAATTCCTCCTTTAGCAATGGTTTGGTGAAAATGTCAGCGCGATGTTCCTCAAAAGGAACATACTCCAGCTTGACATTTCCTCTTAGCACATGATTCCTAATGAAGCGATGTCTGATGTTGACATGCTTCATCCTGCTATGTTGAACTGGATTTTTGGATTGGTCAATTGCGCTCTTGTTATCACACATAACTTCAAGGTATTTTGACTTTATACCATAATCTTCCAGTTACTACTTAATCCATAGCAGTTGTGTTACACAACTTCCTGCGGCCATGTACTCTACTTCAACTATACTCAGTGCGATAGAAGTTTGATTCTTACTATACCATGAGAATAAGCATTCTCCAAGGAAATAGCATTCTCCTGTGGTGCTTTTCCTATCCAGCTTATCTCTTCCATAATCAACATCTATGCACTAGGAGTGAAATCTGAGCTGTTGGGATACCACAAACATGCTTCAATTGAGCCTTGCAAGTACCTGAGAATTCTCTTAATAGTTGCTAAGTAAGATTTTCTAGGATCAGCTTGATAACGAGCATAGTAGCACACAACATACTGAGTGTCAAGCCTACTAGTTGTGAGATAAAGAGAGCCAATGATTCCTTTGTAGAACTTGTTGTCCACAAGTTTACCAGCTTCATCTTTACTCAAGATAGTATTAGTAGCCATGGGAGTGGACATTGGCTTTGAATGCTCCTTGTCAAACTTCTCCAGGACTTATCTGGCATATTTGTCTTGACTGATGAAATTCCATCTTCAGTCTGTTGATTCGAAGATCAAGGAAAAAGTTGAGCTCTACCATTATAGACATTTCAAACTTGCTTTTCATCTGCTTGCTGAACTCCTTGCATAATTTCTCATCAGTTGCTCCAAAAATGATATCATTAACATATATTTGGACTAATAGTACATTTTCTTTTCTTCGCTTTATAAATAGAGTTGTATCTGCTTTTCCTCTTTCATAACCTTTACTAATCAAGAAATTAGTCAACCTCTCATACCAATCTCTTGGAGCCTACTTCAATCCATAGAGATCTTTCTTCAATTTGAAGATATGCTCAGGATTCTTTGGATCTTCAAAGCCAGGAGGCTGGCGAACATACACTTCTTCTTAAATGAATCCATTTAGGAATGTGCTCTTGACATCCATTTGAAATAATTTAAAGTTCATATGAGATGCCAAAGTAGATAGTATTTGAATTACTTCAAGCTGGGTTATTAGAGCATAACTCTCATAAAAATCGATGCCTTCTTGCTGATTGTAGCCTTGCACAACAAGCCTAGCTTTTTTTTCTGACAATAGAGCCAACTTCATCTAGCATGGTCTTGAAAACCCATTTGGTTCCGATGATTAATTTCCCTTTAGGCTTACGATCTAGATCCCAAACAACATTGCGCTTGAATTGATCCAGCTCCTCTTGCATTGCAATCATCCAATAATCATCTCTTTTACATCTTCAAACTTCTTGGGTTTGATCAATGAAATGAAGGCTGGATGGCTCGTCATCTTGTTGAGCTGACCTCACATCATCACCGGAATATGAACATCATCAACTATGTTATCTAGCGAATGGTTGCGATGAACTCTAATCTCTCTTGGAAGACTCGGATCAACTATTGGAGGATCGATAATGAGTTACTGAGGAGGAGGTTGATCTTCGCCATCGTTGAAGTTGATTAAAAGATCATCATCATCTTTGACTTACTCATATTAAGGTTCTTACGCTAGGTTGGACAACATAGAGAGTGACATACTGAGTGGATCTTCTTACTAGGGTACTCCTTCCTCTTCATCAAATGGACATCTATCTACATTGTTAGTTTCATAGAAATCTACATGCATAGACTCCTCTAATAGGCCGGTTCTTTTGATATATATTCTATATGCCTTGTTGTTAGTTGATTATCCCAAAAAGATACCTTCATCAGACTTAGGATTAAACTTACCTAGTTACTCCTTGGTGTTAAAGCACCTATAACCAAATGATTTGAGATTACCAATCTTAGGCTTGCGCCCTCGCCAAAGTTCATAGGGTGTTTCTCTAGGATTGGGCTAATTAAAACCCGATTCAAGATATAACAAGCTGTGTTAACAGCTTCTCCCCAAAAGTACTTTGGTAGATTGTTATCACTCAGCATGGATCGAGCCATTTCAACTATGGTTCTATTCTTCCTTTCTACAACCCCATTTTGTTGAGGCGTATAGGGAGAAGAGAAGTTGTGGTCAATACCATGCGCTGAATAGAATTCTTCGATATGAAAATTCTCAAATTCACGTCCATGATCACTTCGGATTCTACTGATTTTAGTTCATATTTCGTTCATTATCTGGCTACTAAGCTTGACAAAAGATTCATATATCTTATCTTTGCTACTCAGCAAGACTACCCAAGTAAATCTTGTAAAGCCATCCACAACCACCAATAAGAATCTCTTACCACCCATGCTCATAGGGTGAACTGGGCTGAAAAGATCTAGGTGGAGGAGCTCCAATGGTCACTTAGTTACTACGTGATTTATTGACTTAAAAGATTTCTTAACTTGCTTACCTAGCTGGCAAGCTGAACACAGTTTATCCTTTTCAAAGCTAATGCTAGGTAAACCCACAACTAATTGCTTTTTGGCTAGTTTAGACAGAATGTTCATATTTATATGACCCAACCTTCTATGCCAAAGCCATGAATTATCCTCCTCAGATACAAGACACACATTAGTGGAGGCTGGGGATAAAACAATCATATATACATTATTGATTCTAGGAGCAAAGAGAATAGTAGAATTAGTCTTACAGTCAATAACTGAACAGCTTGCTGAGTCAAATGTAACCTTTCTACCTTTGTCACAAAGCTAGGCTACACTAAGTAAGTTGAACTTCAGACCTTTAACTAGAGAAACCTCCTTGATTGAAGGAGAGACACCAACAGTGCCACAACCTACAATCTTACCTTTTTGGTTATCTCCAAAACTGACACTTCCATTTCTTTTGCGCTCCAATGAGATGAACTAGCTTTCATCTCCCATCATATGCCCTAAGCATCTGCTATCAACATACCACATTCTAGAGTCATCAGGGAATCTAAGGCTCACTTGCAAAACAGTTACATTTTCTTAGGTACCCATGCTTTCAAGCTGGGTCCTCCCTTATTAGCAGTGCTTAAATTACTCCAATTGTATGTTAGACATGATGTATGCCCTAGAGGCAATTAGAGCGATATATCTTTATTAGCTATAATTTACAAACAGTTTCGAATTATTAATAATAATCAAGGCATCTTTGTTACTTATCAGTGCTTTCTAATTATTGTATCTCGTTGGTATCATATATGTTTTAATATGTATATGCTTATTGATGAAACAAAGTCTGTGACTAATTCATAGCGTAAAAGTGCAAGGACATAGTGGGAGCTATGTGGAGTGAGAACTGCACATACATGTTACTATGAATAGTTTAAATATCCCTAGTCATAGTTTCATTGAGACGGGACATCATTGGAGCGGATAGACTAGCATGTGTAGACTTACTCCTTGGATTAGATCTAACCAGCCGATCTCAAGAGTTGAAGGTGGTACCTTGAGTTAACACATGAATGTATTCGGGTAATACACTAGAGATGGCTATAAGACAGACACTCGAAAATAACTATATCCATGTGTTGGTGTCATGTCTTATTGCAGTAGCAGTACAAGTATCCTCAGACCTAAGATACCTGTTACCTTATGTTAGAGTTGCTATACTTTGGGTCATACTTACTCATACCCTGGTGATCAAGATGATACGGGTGATTATGGGTATAGCGATGATCACATGTTGGTAAGCTCTGTAGTCAAGATGAGATCCATTGCTCCTGATATAGTAATATAATGGAGATGTACCTTGGGGCCCCTTATTGAAGTAACACACTCATAAACCTCTGATCAGAGTATACGATTGATGGAATGGGTTTCTAATTGATCAAGATACAAAATGGCTGAGTGGTGTTCTTCTTGAATAAGTCTAATTCTAGGATAGCTATGGCAATTACATGAGCTAACACTTAATCCGAGCTCAATAAACTGGATGATACTAACTTGATGAAAGGTGTGTATTATACTGGTTACTACTGCAGAACCAGATCAAGTCACAGGCACATGACGTTCCAAGTATCGGGCGATTATACGCCTTTGCTAGAGAGCTCATTTGATCATCTAGAGCTATCGGGTTCTACAACGGTCTGGAATACTAAGCCAAAAGGTTCCCGGACGGGAAGCCAAGTCTAGGTTAACCTCTAACAGCTCTATACTTTGGGAAACTATGAGTTCACACACTTTGGTTTTTATCGGACCATGTAAAGAACCTATGGACTGGGTCTGTGCCAAAAATATAAGTTGTGAAATCAGTGAGAAGAATTATTAATTGGTTTAACCAAATTAATAATTAAAAGAAATTATGAGAAAATAGGGAAAAAGGTTGCATGAAGCGAGCAAAGGATTTTTCCCGTTGCGAGTAGGCCCCAAACCGAACACAGGTTGTTCAAAGTGGAGCCTTATGACACTAGGTTACCTTTACCGTGCGGTTGACCCGCTAGACATGGGATGGGATTTATCCCATCCCATGTAGAGTTTTAAGGGTAGCCTATCACTCCCCCTTTTTCCCTATAAATAGGCTTCAAAGCCTCTCATTATTCACACACATAAAAAAGCTTTTAGCTTGTTTTCTCTATGATTTCTACTATCCTCTTCTTTTGTTGTGCGAGATCCTCCACGAGTTTCTCCAAACAAATTGAAGAGTTCTTTTAGAAGGCTCTAAGTTTAAGTGAGCTTTCGAGTTTGGTTTTAGGGGTTGATTTCTGAGTAGTCTGGTAACTGCTGTTAATCGACAAGTTCTACCTCGTCAAGGTTTTGGTCGGTGAAGATCCATGTGGATCAAGTCATAGAGGCTCTCCTAGTTTGGAAGCTTGTGCTATTGAAATCGATCAAAGGGAACGCCACTACCAAAAGAGAGATCAAACACGCATCAACTGGTAATGCTTTAATCTTTAGATGCTAGTTTTCTTTTAATTTTCTATAAACCTAAAAGCATCTATGGAATGTTTTAACTTAGGTTATATCAATCCTCTCATGCTTAGAGATCCTTAGGTTAATTTTAAGTTTTGAAATTCTGTCTTGTAACCTTTGTATGTTCAATTACTGTTTTGATTAACCAGCAGTGGTATAAGAGTCTAACTTACGCTATGCATGATTGATTATAATATGTTAAAATGTGATTTTCTATGAATTGATGAAAATATGCTATGCATGACTTAGGTTTCAATTCCTGTTATAGAAAATGATGTGATAACTAGATTAAGGTTTTGCTCAAACTTACGATAGGTGATTATCATATAAAATTAACAATGTTTTATCACACAGAGAAATGCTTTAAATTAAGGGTGGTCCCGTACTTCACTTGATTAAAGAATGAAATCTTTAAATCATAATTATTTGTGGTATAAAGAATTAAAGTGCATGTGGTAATTTTGGCAAGGAATGGACAAGGCTGCTCATTCCTTTTAAAGGGGCATCTCCTACCTCGAAGTCACCATTGGTATTAGATTCAAGTATACCCAATGGATTTTTATGACTTAGTCGGTTTCTAGTATGGTAATTTATTCTGTATATGGTTTTACAAACATGATTCAAGTTGTTAAATTAAAACATGTACACAAAGGTGTAATGGAAAGATTATGATGTCTTGCATGCTATGTGGAGTCTTGGCTTAATGGAAAGATTATGATGTACTAATCAGAGCATGTTCCCTTAGAGTTAATAATTTCTAATAGCTCAGAATTATTATTTCATAATCATATCCATTGTATTAGACCTAGATTAGGGCAAGACCAATGGCACTAATGAAATCCCTACAACAATATTAAGGCGGTAAAATTTCTTCCTGTCATAAGTTATGATACGAGCCTTATTAACGGATGTAAGCACATGTACAACATGCCTTCCTTTAACATGTGTTTAGTCATGAGACTAGATGGGGTTAATTCCCTAACCAAAGAGGGTTAGTTGTCCATATTATTGGAGCTAATGCCGAATTGGAGACACATTTGAGGAGTCATACAATTGGGTACGCACGTCTCGAGAAAGAGAACTCGAATGGATTAGCAATTGCAAGAGATGTAAATGGACGGGTTCCTACCATGGTTATACTGTTATGACTTGACCTACGATAGTGGGGATCATGATAAATGGCTATAGATGCTACCTACTAAGGAAAATTGGTTCAACCAAATTTCTCGAATTTAAATAGAAGGGGCTATTTAAATATTGAGAAAATAGTAGGAAATTATGTGTTTAATTAAAGACCTTATATTAAATGCATGTATATATACTAATGTCTAAAAAAATTCTATCTTATATCTAGGTTGAACAATGAATCCAAACATAAACCTTCGCCCGATACTTGACACCAAACTGACAGGGATCAATTTTGATGACTAGTTCAAAGTTCTTAGAGAGGAACTTGAGAAAAGCCACATGGATCACATCTCGGATAATCTGGATTCAGTCAATCATGATGATGATGCTTCTATCTAAGAGAAAGAAGCATATCTTAGGCATAAGAGAGATGCTTTCGTTGTATCACTTGTGATGCTCGAGACCATGAGCTTGAAGCTTAAGAGATAACATGAAGGTACAGATTTAAAATCCATGCTAATTCATCTCAGAGGACTTCATGTAGGTATGAGAGTTGAGTGGAATTTTGAATTTCCTTTATAACTCTAGAAGAGATGATGGGATCCTTGCCATTGAGCGATGCATCGAATACTTACAGTATTTGAGAAGATTGTCTCAAATAGGAATCGATATAGATTCCAAGCATGAAATACAACTAATGATAGGAACCCTATCTGATAAATATTCACCTTTTGTGAAAGACTATCTTATGTCAAAGAGGATCGACAAGACATATGAGTTTATTAAGAAACTTAGAAGTTTTGAGCAAGGTCTGGTGGTAAGAGGAACAAGTGCCTTGGTGAGTAAAGCTTGCATTAAAGGTAAAGATTTAAAACCCATCGGTAGGAAAGTCAGAAATGTGGTTATTGAAAAGGGGAAACCTAAAGGATTATGTTTCCTGTGCGGAAGGCCTCGGACACTGGAAACTTGATTGCAAAGCTCTGATTTCTGAACAAGTGAAGAAGAAGCCAAGTCAGGCATCTACTTCAGGTATGTTCAAGATAAAGAGTTTCTCTACAGTTCCCTATGAGTCTACTTGGGTATTAGATACTGGTTGTTGTACTCATATCTGTACTTTTGTTTAGGGATTGTAGAATAGTAGGAGGCTTGGAAAGAGGGAAATGGACCTAAGAGTTGGAAATGGAGCACAGATTGCTGCAACAGCTGCAGGGACATATAGCCTTCATTTTCCTAGCAGCCTTTTTTTAGTTTTGAACAGTTGCTATTATATTCCTGCTGCCACTAAGAATATTATTTCTGTTGCACTTCTAGAAAAAAAAGAATTTGAAATTTTATTTTCTCATAATAAATGTCAAATTCAGCGTAACACTATTCTTTATGCTTGTGGAATATCTTTGGATGGCATATATGTTCTAGATACTAAAATTGAAATTCTAAATATGAACATTGTTAAGAAACCAAAATCATATAATGAGAAATCCTCACACTTATGGAATTGTCGAGGCCACATAAATGAAACTTGCTTAACTAAGTTACACAAATGTGGAGACTTAGGCCCAATGGAATGGGTTTCCTATGGTGTGTACGAACCTTATTTAAAAGGGAAGATGACTAAGAAACCTTTCAAAGGAAAGGGTCAACGTGCCACTAGTACTTTGGAAATGATACATTCCGATGTATGTGGTCTAATGAGTGTTAAGACACATGAGGGTTTTGTCTACTTCATAACCTTTATTGACTATTACTCAAGATATGGTTATTTGTACCTTATGAGGCACAAGTTTGAAAGTTTTGATACTTTCAAAGAATTCAAAATTGAAGTAGAGAAAAAGCTTGGGAAAAGTATCAAGACCCTTCGATCTGATAGAGGTGGTGAATACTTAAGCCGGAAGTTTTAGGATTATCTAAGGGATAATGGTATTTTATCCCAGTGGACACCTCCTCATACACCCCAACATAGTGGAGTGTTAAAAACGAGGAATCAAACCCTACTCAATATTGTTCGGTTTATGATGAGCCAAGCAGAACTTAGCAGATCCTTTTGGGGTTATGCACTTGAGAGTGCAGTTTATATTCTAAACAAAGTGCCCTCTAAATCAGCTGATCAAACTCCATACGAGTTATGGTATGGTAAGAAACCCGCTCTTTCTCACCTGAGAGTTTGCGGATGTACTACATATATTAAAAGGACAAGTTCATATAAGCTGGGTACTAAGTCTGATAGATGTTTGTTTGTAGGTTACCCTAAGGAGACTATAGGATATACCTTTTATGATCCCGAGGAATGGAAAGTCCTTGTTTTAAGAAATGCTCAATTCCTCGTGAGAAGCATATACTTGCGAAAGCTTAGGCACTCAAGCAGATCAAACAGATAGTCAACTGATTATACCTACACCTGTTACAAAAGATAGTGTAAGCATGGAATAGCCTATTATAACATCAACATTGCGTAGGTCAGGTTAGGCTCCAATCTCTCCCGAGCGATATGGGTTTTTTTTATCACTGATGATAAACATCTCTTCCTTATGGAAGATGATGAGGCCAAGACTTACGAGGAAGCAATGAAAGGCTTAGAATATGATAAATGGCTTTCAGCCATGAGATCAGAGATAGACTCCATGTACGAAAATCAAGTCTAGAACTTGATTGATGCTCCAAGTGGGATTAAACCCATAGGACTGAAGTGGGTTTTCAAGAAGAAAACATGGACAATAACATAGTTACCTATAAAGAAAGGCTGGTTGCAAAAGGGTACAGTAAAAAAGAAGGCATTGACTATGATGAAGCCTTTTTAATGGTGGCCATTCTGAGGTTTATCATATACTCCTTGCCATCACCGCTCATTAAGATTATGAGATTTGGTAGATGGATATAAAGATAGCATTTCTTAATGGGAATATGGACAAGGATGTGTTTATGACACAACCCGAGGGTTTCGCATCCAAGGATGGCTCTAAGTTATGCAAGTTGCAAAAGTCCATTTATGGACTTAATCAAGCATCGAGAAGTTGGAATATTAGGTTTGATGAGACAATCCAAGAAATAAGTTTTATATCGAATGCTAACGAGCCCTGTGTATATAAGAAGGCTAGTGGGAGTGCGATCATTTTCCTTGTATTATATGTCAATGACATATTATTAATAGGAAATGATATTCCTTTTCTTCAAATAGTTAAGACATGGTTGTCAAAGAAGTTCTCCATGAAAGACCTTGGAGAAGTAGCTTTTATACTTGGTATTAAGATTTACCGAGATAGACCAAAAGGCTGCTAGGTCTTTCACAAAG
>CATIWQ010106897.1:0-36272 GCA_949673415.1 Euphorbia schlechtendalii
ATGATGATGATGATAATAATAATAATAACAATAATAATAATAATAATAATAATAATAATAATAATAATAATAATAATAATAATAATAATAATAATAATAATAATAATAAGTTCAAAGGTAATAAACAAAGTTAACTTTTGAATTTTATATAGTATTATGTTAATAAACAAAGTTTATATACCATAATTGATTTTCGGTTTTAAGCCTGAAATTAAGTTTTCACAACCAATGCGAAGGCTTATATAAGGGAGAGCAAAAAAACCAAAAATCGAAAACCGAATCGGAATGGACCTAAACTGAATCGAATCGAATGTATTCGATAAGGTTTTCGGTTTTATAAATTTATTGTTATTGATTTCAGTTCGGTTTTGTTGAGGGAAAAAACCGAAAACCAAATCATTTTAATTTTAAATTAATTAATTTATATTATATTATATTAATTTATTAATTATTTTCATGATCAATTAACATTTCACATTTGAAATTAAACCTTTTTTTCAAATTAATAAGGAATTATATAGGTTAAAAATTATTTTATGTTGACTTCTATTCATTTTATATTAAAATTTACATTTGAAAAATAAAAATAATCAAAAAATATATATACAATAGTATATCAGCTCAAAACCGAACCGAATCAAAACCGAACCAAAATATTTCGATTAGATAAATGATTCTCATATTTCTCCTTAAACGATTCTTTCGGTTCGGTTTTCGAACCGAACCGAATTTGCTTACCCTTAGGCTTATATATAAACTGTTTCAAATGCACTTCAAAGGAATTATTTAACTAAAACATTCATAAATAATGAACATAGATCTCGTTTCATTTTTTAAAAAATTAAAAATGTTCGTTAAACAAAATTTCAAACACAATTTGAATTAAAAATATTTTAAATTCGAAAGGTAATAGAAAAATTTGATAAAAAAAAAGACAATAAAAAATATTATGTCAGGGATAACTCAATTGTGTAAGAAAATCACCTCTTACCATAATTTTAATAAAATAAATCACCCACATGTTTTGGGTTAGCGCCACCACCCTTCTTAAAAAAAATATTCAACAAGAATGCCCCACAATCTACAAATTTGCAGAAAATGCCCCTCAGTACTCAAAAAAGAAAAAAGAAAAAAAAAAAAAAAAAATCCAAGAAGGATTATAGAAATATAGCCAAGCTGGCGATGGAGGTGGCCATCATAAAGATAAATAATAAATCAGAGATGAAGGGGATGATGAATAGTGGCGTCACATATGAACAAAGGTGTGGTGGAATGAATAATTAAGAAGAGAAGAAAACAGCGAGAATGTGCGTCACCTTTGATCTTCACTCCCAACTGAACTAAAATCCCTTTGTAGAGCAGCTGCTGAAAACACTTCAATAACAAGTTTAGTTCCCTTCAAACAGTTGAAAAGCAAGCTTAAATCAGCAAAGCAATTATAATTAAGCTGGGGATTACTGTATCTGAGGCCACCGAATTGTAGTTCAAAAAAATCGAAAAGCCAAATGATTAAAACAAGAAACAACAACCATGAAATATACTTATGCAAGCACAATGAATGAGCCCACTAGGACAGTGAACTACTGAATACAAATTTCTTTCCAACACTCATAACATAACCCCTTGCAATTAAAATATATGCTGGTTTCGCCTTTTAAACTATGAAATCCTCCCGTAATCTTTTCTGCCCCGCGATGCAGCTGGTGGAATGCTTGTGACAGGATAACTGGACTTGTGGCCTGCATTAGATTGTAATGTTCTTAAAATTGCATCAATTTATTATATTTTTATCACTGGGCCTTGTCATAGTTGCTGTCTTGAGAAGCTCCACCAACAAACTTTTCATAGAACAACATATTTTGACATCGTAAAAAAGATTTTGACTCTTAATACTAATTAATTAAGGTCCGTATGCTGTTTATTTCTGAACCTTAATTTTTTAAAACAGAATGGAAAATCTTGAAAATGGAGTTTTTCAGGACAACCACCTCGGAATACAATCCCAAACTGGCTAGCAGTAAAAGAAACAAAAAAAGAAGGAAAAACTATGAAGTACCCCATGGCGTGCCGTGATTGGTCGAACTATTTCCAGGAGAATGCGGGCCCCCCGAATTAAAGCTAGATTGAGGTGGCGGAACCTTGATATGATTCCACTCATTACTACTCCTAGAAGAAGACCTCCCATAATTGAAACGAGGAAGGGGTTGCTGCCCCAAACGGCTAGGCGAATTTTGAGTAAGATGCGATACGAAATGAGAAGGCTTTGGAAATGAACGGCCATACACAGATGGAGGGCTACCCACCTCATATGTTTGAATAGGTGGTGGCCCGTTTTGTCTGACAGCCAACCAACTTGGTCAATATTTGAGTTCATAAAGAAATTTTACAAAATCCTAATAAATACATAAAAAAAAATAATAATACCAAGAGCACCACTAAGTGTACCTTTGAATGAATGAAGTAGAGGTGTGGGATGCGCGGTTGGATCGCCCGAGACTAAGCGATGGATTAACTGAACCAAGATGCATGCCCTTGCTGAACTCGTTGCTTATGTCCGAACCATCCTCTTGTAAGAGCAGTTCATCACTGGATAATCAACAATATGCAACATCACAACTAGTGATATAAACAAAGGAATTATTGACTGTGTATAGTAGAAGTGAAGTGAATGAAGCTCTTTTTTTTGTATTTATACAATCAAGCCATCTATGATGTAAATGTTTAAACACAATCTGATAATAGCAGAAGCAGGGTACATAACCTAGACTCATTCTTAGGGTACAAAACCTTATGAACATTTACGAACGTATATTTCCCTGATTTCAGACAAAAGACCTACGATCACCATGTATTTCCCAGAAACTGAAGTCTCTCAACAGTAAATGAATCTACTTGGCTCAAAGAAAGTATTTCCTACAAGCACCAAATGATGCCGAATTGATTGCAACAAGGAATTGTGATGTTCATTTTGGCTATCGGAAAATTGAACTATCTTACTATCACATGTTCTAATATAAAATTTCGAGTAAATGTGACCGGTCAGCTTGTATCACCTCCTAGAACTTCACATTGGAATGCTTTGACTCATACTTTGAGATATTTGAAGAGAGGACTCGAATGTGGTATCTTCTATCAAAACCACGATTACTATATGGTAGAAGACTTTACATATGCTCATTTTGCAGCATAGTTGTTAAAGGTGCGTGTGCCTCATGCAGGGTACATGGCCCAGCGCCACGTCATACCTTAGGTGAGGTGGCGTTCCTTGTGGACGCGCCTCAGCGCGCTTTTAAGTCAAAAAAGTAAATATGTCATATATTTGCTTAGTAGTAGGGCATCTAATGTTAAGAGAATGAAAGGTTCACTTACAAGTAAACATATATCCCTCTATAATAAAAAAAAAAACCAAACTGAGTACTGAACTTCATTTGTTTCAGTTCGGTTTCAGTAATTAAAATTCTAAAATTCTGGTTTTAGATTGATAAATAATTAATAATTTTCAAAAGTGTGCACATATTTAATCGATACTAAAATGTGATATATATTATAAAACCTTCATATTCTCTTAATCTTACTCATGTTCTCACACTCCTCTCTACCTCCATTCTGTATCCTCTCTCAATCCTCATACTTTCCTATCTCTTCTTTTGGTTGTGTTTTGGTTATAAATTAGAGTTTAAGCAATTCGGGTATAACCGAACTGAAACCATACAAAATTGTATTCGGTTTGGTGTTGGTTTGGATTCAATCATTTTTGGTTCAAATTGGTTTCTAATTCAAACCGAGCTTTGTTCACCCTTAGTTACTTCACCCAAGAAAAGCCACAAGATAGTCCTATCTTAACTAACATGCCAAAAAATTGGGAGTCAATAGCACATGTATTTACAAAGGCCTTACTAGAAAATTAAGTGAACTACACCTGTATCAAGCTAGGCATGATTTATATCTATGCTCCATCTCGAGGGGAGTTTAGAAAACAATAAATACACTTAACTTGGAGATTTGACTGTAAGAAAAAATCAAGTAATACGTATATATATGGAAACGCAAAAATTCTCCAATCTATTTGAGAGAACAAGAATCTTGTGCAACAAAGTTCAGAAACAAGCTAAGCTCATGCTAGACATAATAATGTACTTTCTATTAATAGATTTTAAGAAGAAAAAATTATAGACAATGCTCATAAATAGTATGAGTTCGAGGTTGGATAATGAGTGCATGAGTATAAAACAAAAAATTATTGTTCAATTCACTAGAACCAATAAAAAATTTTAATCATAGTTTAACTTAATTTTTCAGTTTTGACCATGCTTTCCAGAAATTTGGAGTGTTAAATCTCTAAAACTCAAAGTCCATATAGATGTGATACGATTGAAATTCTGCATGCACCCAAAAGTTTAAGTAATGCACATAAAAATTAAAAAATAACGAATATTTATGTGTTTAAAATAGGGATGTGCGTGTAGTTCATGTAAACTGTACCTTTTTCAAACAGTGGCTTGCTTAACTGGCTTTTTTTTATCAGGTTTCACTTCAAGTTTTCAGTTTCTACTTTTTGGGAGCCCAAACATGAAATTTGTACAAGTTATACTGCAATGTCAGAGTTATATCGTCCATACCTGTAATTTGGGTCCCAGTCTCCAGGATCGGGCAATGACAGACCCCCTTCAGATATATCATGAACGGGTCCCACACCTTGCGAGATTTGCATATGAGAAGATTGATAGGAACTTGGCATATTCTGAAAGGCAAAGTAATTTGACTGCCTATTAAGCGAGGGCGAACTAACAAGAACTGAAGGATTTGCCTCAGTTTGAGCTGAGCTGGCACCTTCAGCAAACTGCACTTGCCTATGTGAAGATGGCGTAGCCTCTTGAGATTGAGGGCTTCCAGAATATCCCCAGCCCTTTCTTTTATTGAATTGAGTTACAGCAGCTACTTTTCCTAAAGGCGACCCATGGCAACTACTTCTTGCTGGCGATGTTGGGCCATAACTTGGTGGAGTGAACTGAGAGGGACTTGTGCCAAGGGGAAGCGGTGCGAAATTTCCAGTAGATGAAGGACTTGCACTAATTCCATTTGGATGTGAATATTGAGTAAACCTTTTTCTTGCATCTGGACTACTTCCAATCATTGAAAGACCAGCTTGTCCATGCATGTGCATTCCAGAAGGACCCACTGGTGAATAGTATGCAAACATATTATTACTGCCATCGCCATAGCTTCCATAACTGCTTCCCAAGCCAATGCCATCATTGTAGCTGCTTCCATGGCTTCCAATACTGCCATAACTGTTGCCATGTTGATAAGGAGCTACTTGAAAGTGGGAACTGTTGTGAAGGGAAGGTCTGGTCCTGCCTGGAATCTGCATTGGAAACATAAACACTGTAACTTAAGTTCCTGTTAAAAAATATATAGGGTAAACTTCAAAAACATGCTCCGTGGTTTGACTGATTTGGAAAAAGGTCATTGTGGAATGTGTTTTGCAAATGGGTGCCTACAGTTTGAAAAGTTAGCAAAAAAAAAAAAGGATTATTAATTTGAAATTAAGTTATAAAAAAGGGTAACCTTATCCATTTTAAACTGAAATTTTGCAGCTTAGTTAGTAAAAATATAATACACATTTTTAGAGATAAATTTAAAATTTTTGGAGAAGTACAAAAATATTTTTAAAATTAAAATGTGATGATAATTTTTAAAAAATCATAATAAAATGAAAAATCTCCAAAAATTACTAAATTTTGATGTATAATTCTTAAACAATATGGTTGAATTATAAGAATTTTTAATTGATTGAATACTTTCGAGAACATTATTACTTTTAGTGAAAGACTATTTTTTTGTCATTTATTTGCTAACTTTTGAAACATGGCACCCTGGCAAAAAAAATCCACAAGGACTTTTTTGCAAAACCATCAAATCACAGGGGTTGTTTTTGAAGTTTACCCAAATAATTATTATTTCAATTCCTTTCTTAGAGTCAGGAAACTCACGTTAGGAGAAAGACCAGCAGCAAACCAATGCCCACCACCAGGGTGATGGTCCACTTTATAATTTTGTACTACTGGCTGCAGATTTTGATAAGAATGAACAAAAGAAAAACACTATCAATGAGTACAATTAATTAAAAATGCTAAACAAGATCCTATGCTCCCAAAGGTGCAACTAATTGAAATAGAATAGCTGAATACAATGACCATATGGAGTTATATTCAACAGATTTCACAAAATAATGGATGAGGGATTGAAAGAACTAAAAAAAACCCTTATGAATGCCCCTCTGACTTGACAAGTGTACAAGCAAAGGCCTACTCTACCTTGTGCTGAAATTTAATAGTGTTTCCGACTCTAAATCTCTTGAACAAATAATAAATCAGGGTAAAGCACCATTATATTAAATAACTTAAACCGATACATAACATTTGAAGAATAAATTATTTATGGAAAAAGAAAAACTGATCCAAGACTGAATGGATCTTCTTCCTCTTTAATTGGTGATTATTTATATGGAAAGAAGTAATAAATAGAAAAAGCCTATTCTATTCATAAGCCTATTACCATGTGCATAAGGAACAACTAGAAATTTGGGAAGGGCAACCCTAACACAGAAGAAGCGTCATGGATTCTTCAATTTAAAACAAAAATATTAGGTATCAACCGCAACCTAAATTGAGACTTGAGTTCCTTTAACCCACGAGAATAAGCAAACAGTACACACAAATATGACCAACAAATTTGCCAAATGAAAGAGCCAAATCTGTTCAAAGTTCAATCCAGGAATATAAAGTTTCAACCAACAGTTAACTCTAGCAGTGTCTAGGAAATGTCTTGTTTACAAATTACTCTAGCATTGAGAACTGTTCGATGAATATGATATGAGAGTATCATATCTTATAAATTAAAGCTGCAAAAGTGAATGCAACATATGCACAAGTTGATATACTTACAGTGCGAGGAGACTCATGAGGAGGCCTATAAGGACAAGTAAATGGTTCCCCTGTCACGAAAGGGTGCTTTGAAGCCTGGAGATAAATAAGCATGAGCATGAATACATATTGTACTGCAGGAGACAACAATATGATGCTAACAAATTGCTGAAAATGGAAAAAAAATATTGCAATTACCTGAAAAGGGGACCACCTTTTTGCAGGATCAAACTCAACGAGGCCCCTCAAGAAATCAATTAAAGCTAGTCGTATTTGACTTTCTGTTAAATTTTAATCATGCAATGATCAGAAACTTCCAAAAGAATGCAAAATACTAAGAATAACATTCTATAAAAATTCAAAAGTAACCTCGAATAATATCTTCTTGCGGCAAATTCTTTCGGTAAGGATAGTTCTTCACAATAGCCTCAAGGTTCATATGACGAAAATATTCCTTTCCTATAGATGGTTTCTTCGACTCTCTCTGCGCGGAATCAATAAACCATGAAAATTAGTGAAGAGCAATATTCCACAAAAAGCTAAAAAGTGAGAACAATTCCCTTTGTCTATAAGCTCTAAAACGTTAATATGAAGCTGATTTGCAGTCAACAATTCAAAAATTTCGATGGATGCCCTAAACAATAATTGTACACTTACAGTTTCATATTCTTCTACAGATAGAGCTTTATAAGAACTACAACCAAATGGAACTTCACCATTCTTGACACTCTGGACATTTCCGACACACTTGAAGAACTTGCCCGTGTTTTTTGCCTCCTTTAATAGATAATCAGGGGGTTGTCCACTACAAGAAAATTACCTACAGTTAGGGCATGCCTAAAATATAAGGAAAAGGTAAAAAACATTTGTTCAATGTCTTTCACAATTCATGTGATTAATCCCAGAAGAAATAGGTAGAGTAGAAGTAGCAGACAGTAAATGTAAACTAAAAAAACATCAATCTCCAAACGCAATGAAAATATAGTAGCCTTCGGGAAAGTCTCAAATGTTTTTCCAAAAATATTAAATTGCAAGACAAACAACTGATTAGTAAGTTAATGAAAATCAGTAACATTGGACCAGCAAGAATGGGCTTATTTCCACCTAACAAAGCATCAAAAGAACTTATATTACCCATAAACTTATGCATCACTTGACTATAATTTCAAGGCTTCAGTATCTGAGTTAGTTTCACAATCTTTTAAGTTCACTTATCATATATTGGATCAAATTCAAACAAAATGACATCAAAGAGAAAAGAGGATGGAGGACAAAGAAATAGAGATTGGGTGAAACAAGTTAAATCTATCATAGCAAATAAAAGTTTATGAGATTGAAAAGTCAGCAAATAAAATTGGGAGATCACATCAGTTCATCACAAATATTATTTTATTCACTGCTGCTACTCTCCAGTGGCTATTGGCTAAGGGGGAAAAGCAGGCTTTCTATCAGTGGAATAGTTTGATGTTGGTAACATAAAATAAGCTAACATTCCAAAGCCAGCATCAATAGTTGGTGGGAAAAAATCTTTCTTGTCCTTTCCGCCATATAATATCAACACCTAAGGATGTGTTTGGAAATAAATCTCGTGAAAAAATGAAATGAATTGAATTCACTTAAGAGAATTCAATTGAATTGATTTCTCAAACAAATTCCTTTGTTTGGAAACTTCATTTATATAATAGAATTCCATTGATTATTAACTAGGGTAAACTTCAAAAAAGTACCCTGTGGTATGGACTGTTTTCAAAAGGGGTCTTGTAGAATTTCGGATCTCAAAAGGGGGTTTGTGGTATCGACGCTCCAAGGGTGTCGCCCTACGTCAGGTGCACCTTTAACAACTATGCCCTATGTATATAAATTAAAATGAATTTCTACTGTAGTGATTATAGGTCCTTTCCATTGTAATGGCTATATACTTTATCAGGAATAAATGACATTAGGAGGGACCAAAAAATAGAAGATACATATGAATTTAAATAAAAAAACAAAACTACATAAAGGGAGAAGCCTTAAAGCTGCAACCTGCAACTTTATTTACTTTTCAATTACAAGCAGAAAAGAAAGAGAATTACCCAAGTATTTCAATCATTCTCCTTAAAAGATCAAATTCTGAAGCTCCAGGGAAGAGTGGCAATCCAAGAAATAGTTCTGCCACTATGCACCCAAAGGACCACATGTCGATAGATGTAGTATATCTAAAAAAAATGGTTAAGGTCCAACCCAAACACAGATGATCCAGGACAGAGCATAAGCACAGACACATGGAGGCATAGGGAAGGCTTCGTAGCAAAGATTAAATTATTGTCTTTCGAATAATATGTCTTGCACTGTAATATTTGTATCTCATTCTTAAAACAACAGCATTAGTATAATATTACAATTACTTCTGGCATGTCATTTGAAACAAAAGAATGCATAGTTCTGGAGTTCTTTTCCAACTGAATTTCTATTTAACTTTTAGGTGCCAAAAAAACCCATTTCTTGTTATGGTGAGATACCACAGATGATTCTAAAAAGTATAAAATCTGCAAATGAGCACAAATTGTGTTCTTACAGATATCATCCGCAAACTATTTCCAAATTAGATTTCAGAATGACAAAAGAAGCTACAAAGGATACTGATACCCAAGCAGGACTTCAGGGGACCTGTAGTAACGACTCTGGAATAAAAGAAAAATTTAATTAAAAAACTTTCAATTGATTCCAAATATAAGAGAAGGACATGGAACTGAATATGGATATAAACCTGGATGTAGGAATAGACAGTACGATCCTCCATGCATGCAGATCCAAAGTCAATTATTTTAATTTGTGCTGGCTTCACACTGTTTTTCCATGTTATGAAAAAAGTTCAAAACTGAACAGATAGAAGCACCAAAAACAAAGATTTTGCCCAAATTCTCCAAGAAACTTAATTCACCTAGCGCATAGAAGAATGTTTTCTGGCTTCAGATCACAATGGATTATCCCAGCATCTTTTAACAGATCCAGCCCAAGTAAGATCTTTTTAAAAATGTGAGGCAAAAAAAGAAATAAGAATACAGATACCAACAAAACTTATGTAGCACAGGATTAATTTTAAATTCCAAGCAATACCTGTTTAGAGAACAACTGCACAATGTTCAATGACAGGCCCCTGAATTGATTCATCTTGATAAGTTCATACCTGAAAAACTTTAAATGTTTAAGCACGCAGCAATCGCAGGTGAATAGAGGTAGATATAAGATTTAAGATGCACCTCTGAAACTGAAACACCTAGAAGTTCAGAAGCTACAGAATTGACGTAGTTAAATAACTCACAGATTTGTGTCCAGCAGTTCAAAGCAAATGCATAAGTGCCGCTGAAATACAAAATAGTCATAAATACGAACAATGTGATGCTTATCCTCAGGATCATACTTCCTGTTTAGCTGTAAAAGGAGACACAATTTCAATACTAATACTACAACTACGGATAACGTACAGTGGAAGGACAGAATTTAACTACCGTTCTCAAAATGGATACTTCAACCAGTGCCTGCTGATAGTAAGCTGGTTGATTTTTTATTATCTTGAGAGCAACAAAACTGTTGGTTTCAGAAACCCAGCATTTAGCAACCTGTCCAAAAGTCCCATGACCAAGAACATCTTTGACGATGTATCTGCAAATGTTGTGTCAGCAAGTCATCAAAATGCCTGAAACCAGACATCAATAAAATCATACTGCACATCGTTAACTATACGAATTACTTGAAGTCCAATTAGTTTACACACTCAAAAAGCTTAACCTGAACATCAACTTGTATTTCTAAAGCCATCATCAAAAATTTTTTTCCATAATTTGTGTAAATTTATTAGTTATTTGAGATAAAAACTCGTACAGTGGGTAAAGCAAACTGTATATCCCCTGAAACAAATCTTGGTTACTTGTACCATATATATGAGATATTTGCAAACAATTTTTTTTCATTTGAAACAACTATTGGTTTTTGAAAGAAAAATTTTATCCAAGAAATACAGAAATGAACAAATGCAAAAGCAGCATTTTTAGCGCCCCTTTATTAGATAAAAGATTAATGCCTACTAATAGGCTCACAAGATATGAAATAAAATAAAACCACTATAGTAATTTAAATTTAATCAATTTGAAAACTAGACCTGTCTCATTTTAAAAACTAACAAATAATCTTAAGATTGAGTTTACGGATTTTGCATCAAATCTCAAACAGCAACTCTACCCGTAAATAGATCTAAATCGAAATATCAACGAAATATGTTTTCCAAAATTTCTTTTAGTTCATTTTATTATTTGAATACAAAATAGAGGATTAGAAATCTAAAAAAAATCTTTATATTAGTGTATTCGTAAGAAAAAAATTTAGTTCTTCAAGACAAGTTTTGAACACGAGTTGAAATCCATGTAATAGTTATTTGAAGAAAGGAAATCCTAAACATCTTTTTACTTATTAACCATTTTATAAGTTGCCACTTCTGCAATATTTCAACAAAGAAACAGAAAGATTTTTGTTTTTGCACATGAAATTCAGAATGTGTGTCATAACATCATAACATAGGTCAAATTTAAATCATTTCCAAAAGCTCAAGGTGCTACTAGCAAGCAATTATCCAATTTTCAGTCATAAAATGAAATTGAGAAACCTGTCATTCCATCGGATTGAACACGCCTCAAGGAATTCCAAACAAAAGTTGATACCAAAACATTTTAGCACATTTCTTTCAAATTTTACCAAAACCACTTAACAATGAGAACGTTGGTTTTCTATGTGCTTTCTTTTCTCTTTCAGCAAACTTTGATACCATTTTTCCATATTATATCCTACTTTTTATTTATATACCCACTGTCCTCGATACCTATTATTCTGATTTAAAAATCTCCGTACAGCAATAATGGGCCATCTTTAAGCGATTATACCTCCAACCAGCTCACTTTCCGTGAAAGTAAGTACTGAATTTCACCATGCAAATACAAGAAAAAATGACTCCATAATAGATCAAGTATCGGAAGGATATGAAATTGAAAAGTACAAACAAACCTTCTCTGTGTATCTTGATTGACCAGGGCAAAGTTTACAGTTAAAATAAGGTCCGAATTCACATTGTCATGACCATCATTCAGAACTCCAGCTGATGGACTGGTCAAATATCTTTTTGGATTTAATTCTTCAGAATACTTGAACTGTGGATTACATATTTGATATGTCTCAACTAAGTCTTTGGTTAGTCTAGCCACAAACTGCACAAATTAAAAAGCCACAAGTAAGTGCAAAGATCTGTCTCAATTGGTTTTTAAGAATGACCAATATAAAGCAAGATCAGATTAACTGGCGTGGCGGTTATGATTTTAAATAACTTAAAAGTCAGTATAGCAGTTATTTACACCACAACATAATAATAAAAATTATTAAATCAGTAACAATAACAAACAAGATCAGATGGATGAGGTTGATCAATTTATCAAATCAAGTTATGATCCCAAATTAGCAGCATTAACCAAAAAAATTTATATATGTAAGTTGTAACTAAACCATAGTTCTTCAGATTCAAAAAGTGAAAAATATTATGTCCTAACATTTCATATCTGATTTTAGCTAGTCTCACATGTACGATTCCATAATAATGGCATACAAGTATGACTGCATGAGCTTCCACATAAGCAAATTTTATGAGCTCATTAAGGCTTAAATATTATATGAGTTAACACACAAAAAAAATAGTATATGGAAAAAAGCATATTGAATGTTTAACATTCGTCGACATTTTATGGTGCAATGATTGACAGTATTAGTCAACTAACCAGTATATTATATCAACTATAAAGCTCAAGTAATATCTCAAACTGAAAAAAATGTGCATGTTCAGCTGAGGATGAAAAGGAAGAACCAAGAGAGCTCGGGGTAGTTACAATAGAGACTCCTCTTTGCCATGTAATTCAGTTTACGTATCTGATTAAAAGAAAGCAAATAATAGTACAACAGAGGATAGAAGAATGCAATGCCAAGCCAACAAATGAACAATGAAGGAATTAAACAACAACAGACTACGGTAATGCTTTTGCACTGATGAGAAAATATGTGTGTATGGGTGGGGGGTATAAGTTATAGGATGTTTATATCTCATGATTATCCGTTATTCAAAATAAATAAATTGACAATATCCACCTCATCATTGAAGAATTGATTTACTTCAAGTACAGTCAGCTCCATAGTAAGGAAGCTTTCATACAAAATAACAAAGTTGCTAGCTATCAATACTGTGGAAAACAACTGCAACATGAGAGACCTAATCTCCCTTTTTCTTCTTAATAACAAGGGAGAAGTGAAACTAGGTGATACAAACAGATGCCCCAGTAAGAAAGTGTGAGAACTCAGAGATAGAAATTAAGGGTAGAGGGAGAGGTAGACCCAAAATTATATGGAGAGAAACTACTATAAAAAAAATGCATTTTTTATATATTGATAAGCATTTTCCGTGTGATAGAGCTTTGTGGCGTCAGAAGATCAATATAATCAACTCCACTTAGCATGGGATAAAGGTTTAGTTGATTGATCAGAAAACATTTATTCAAATCATCTGAAGTCTCCATCAGTAATCACTACAGGCTGGATATACTAGTCTACTTTGAATGAGACCAAATTTGCTTAACGGATCCACCATCAGTCAATGGCTTCAACCTTGAGCTTCTTCAGGAATTCTTTGCTTCTTATCCTATATGATGTTGTATTTCTATATATCCACCTTATTTAGAGATGAAGTTCCAATTATATCACATTAATATTCGCAAAAGCATTAGTCTGAACTTTTTATACATGTTCCTTTCAGTTTTAGCCAACCATCATCTACCATGAACTTTACAATTACACAATCTGCTTCTAAATTTATAGCACTTGTCATTCTAATTCCAAAGGTATAATACATCCCATTCTCCAATACTACTCTGTTTTCCTCTGCAAATCGGACAAGAGGAATTCTCATTGGACCTTATCAACCATTTGGACACCCATCTTCCTAACATATGCTATAGTCATAATTTCCATCTTTCATTTCTTTCTCACATATCAGATAATCTACAATTTAAAGCTGGATTCATAATTAAATAAACTTTGGCAAGTAGCATATACCAAGAGAAATCATCTATAGCATTAGCAAATAACATATACCATGAAATATCACCCACGGTAAATATATTACCAAAGATTCCTGAACCATTCATGAAGAACAAAGGTACAAGAATCAAGAAATCAAGTGACATTTTTTTATGTAAAACTATACTTAAGGAACTTATAACACATAAAGCACAATAACTCTCATGCTTTCCCCTCATGCATATTCTTTATTACATTCATATACAGAGGTTCTTGCTATTCAATTAACTTTACATATATTTTCCCCTCGAGAAAGATAACGTAAGAACATTTAGGATCCTCTTTCTGTAACATAATCAGATATTTTTTCCTCAGGGTTTTCTCGGGCCCCTCTGAATCTTCACGAGCCTGGTTTATTGAAGTCAGAAGAACTATCTTCCTTGAAAAATACTTTTTACTATCAATAATAACACTTCAAATCCCTATACAAAATGTTAAATAGAATTACTATTACAACGTTGAAGTGTGTATCATCAGCTGATTTACCTTAATCACTTAAAAATCCAATAGCTATATGTAACAAAACAAGTCATGAGAAACTTCAGAGCACAGTGATATATATGCCGTTTAGGTCCTACATAAAAAAGATCATGTGCGAATAATAAAGATCATATTTTCTAACTATCAGGTTAAACCTTGATGTCCTCATGGCAATAACCGTTCCAACGCACCTCATTTCAGAAGTTTTTCATACCTGGATAGAATAATTCAGTTGGAGCCCTAACTTTTATGACATTAGTAACACATAACAGTCTCACTCTTCAAACATGTGCCTCTATGTACATGGTGTATTAGAAATTCTTCAAATAAATAATATTCATGCAAAAGCAGCCATCATTTTGGAAAAGAGAAATGCGATCCCAGATAGATATGAATTTAAGATTTGGAAAATGCAATTCCACTAGTTTGACTGAAAACAAAGCAATAGCTACCTCTCAATATATAATATTTATGCCAGAAATGAAGTTGTGAATTCGCATATCTATCCCATAAATCCCCTATTTCTTAAGCAAATTAAAACCCAAAGAAGCAACGAACTGGCAATAGACCAATTCGTATAATAACAATTAATGGTAACAAAAATACACAAGATAACTTACAGTTTTTTGCACAACAACGCGCAAAGCTTGTTTATTGCTGGAACCTTCACTCCTGGGCTTATACGGCTTGAATGCTAACTGCTTCGGCCGCCACCGTATTGAAGACGCATCAAATTCTGGTGCTTCATTACCAGCTACCTCATCCATTGACACAAAAGCCAAAAGAAGAAAATAGGGCAAAAAACCCCAAATAATCAAATTGTAACAGGAAATTGTTCCATTGACACACGTATTGCAATTAGTAGAATCATAATCAACATATTGATCAGCAGTCGAAGAATCCCAAACGAACACCAACGGATTGCGCTTCAGTTAAAAACTCAAATAACTCACCAACAGATTTTAATCCCATATCTCATTCACTCAACACAAGTCAAAACCTCGAATCCCCTTGACTTGATCCATGAAATATGAACACGATTCAGTGTCCAATCGAAGAAATTGCAATTTTCTCTCAATAGGCAAAATGAAAACCAAGCAGAACTTCAAATTAACAGACGAAAAATATCGAACAAAAAAGATGAAATTTAGCAGAGAAGATGCAAATTATAGACCGAAAAACGAAAATTCGTAAGATGAAATCACAGATTAAAATGCAGAGGAAGTATATATAAATAATAACGAAGGGGAGAAGCTTAATAGTTGAATAGAGACACGATTGAAGATGATATGGAAAGAAAGAGATGAACCTCAATACACATTCGCACGCTAGAGGGACTGTAAAATTCTTTATAATATTTTTTTTGGTTTTTATTTTTATTTTTGAGGGAAGAGGATTGTTTTTTTATTCTTTGTTTCTCGAGACTTGTTTATTTTAATTAACATTTTCTTTTAAAATTGTTATAAATAAGCTTTTAAAACTATTTTATATTTTACCTTTTAATTTTTACATTCCGTAACCATTTAAAGTTTTACAGTTTTCGTTTTTACCTATACATTCCTCATTTAATTATCAACTGATGGTGTTACAGATGATGTTATGTTTTCTTTTTAATTTTCTCATCTTATTTTACCATTATCTCTTAAATATTTTTTTACATGCCGCTTTAGAATTTTTTGTTCATCTCATTTTTATTTTCGAAATGACATCCATTGTGATATACATTTTTGAAAATTTTTCCAACCATTCAATTTTGGTAGAAAACTGGTAACTACCACGTAGCTATCATGTTCCTATCACATACTTACCAGATTTCATCAGTGTTATAACAAATTAATGGTTTTATGTTACCCTACTTAGTTTTCAGATTCTATCATGTTTGATTTTCAAGTTCATGTTCCTACTAAATAGTGCTCTTATCATGTTTAGCTACTAGATAATGCTTCTTTTATCAATTATCTATCAAGATACTACAATAATATTTCTAGAGTTGTCATTTTCACTTCATATCATGTTCCTACCATGTTTCTACCAGATAATTAATTACATTAATATTCTCAAAATTATCATTTTTACTTCCTACCACGTCCCTACCATGTTACTACCAAATAACAACAGTAATATTAACAAATTTGTCATTTTTTCCTTCATACCATGTTCTTACTAGATAGTTATCTGATTCTGTTTTTTTTTTATTTTCAAGTTCATGTTCCCACCAAATAGTATTCTTATCATGCTTAGTTACTAGATAGTGCTCCTTTCTTCAATTATTTATTAGGAAACTGCAGTAATATTTCAGAGTTGTCATTTTTACTTCTTACCATGTTCCTACCATGTTTCTACCAGATAATTAACTACAGTAATATTTTCAAAATTATTATTTTTACTTCTCACCATGTTCCTACCAGATAATTAGCTATGATAATATTTCTAGATTTGTCATTTTTACTTCCTACCGGATAATCAACTATAGTAATATTTCTAGAATTGTCATTTTTCCTTCATACCATGTTCCTACCATGTTACTACCAAATATTTATCTGATTCTGTTTTGTTTGATTTTCAAGTTCCTACCATGTTCCTACTAGATAATTACCAAATTCTGTTTTGTTTGATTTTCAAGTTCATGTTCCTACTAGATAGTGCTCTTGTCATGTTTAACTACTCGATATTATTCTTTTCATTAGTTATCTATTAGGAAACTACAATAATAGTCTTAGAGTTGTCATTTTTACTTCCTACCATGTTTCTACCAAATAATAAACTACAGTAATATTTTTAAAATTATCATTTTTGCTTCCTACCATGTTCCTACCAAATAATTAACTAAGGTAATATTTCTAGATTTGTCATTTTTACTTCCTACCATGTTACTACTAGATAGTTATCTGATTTTGTTTTGTTTGATTTTCAAGTTCATGTTCCTACCAGATAGTGCTCTTGTCATGTTTAGTTACTAGATAGTGCTCCTTTCATTAGTTATCTATCGGGAAACTACAATATTATTTTCAGAGTTATCATTTTACTTCCTACCATGTTCCTACTATGTTTCTACTAGATAATTAAATACAATATTATTTTCAAAATTATCATTTTTACTTTCTACCATATTCCTACAAGATAATTAACTACGGTAATATTTCCAAAATTTTCATTTTTTTCCTTTATACCATGTTCCTACAATGTTTTTACCAGATAATTATCAGATTCTATTTTGTTTGATTTCCAAGTTCATCTTCGTACCATGTTCCTACCAGATAGTGCTCCTGTCATGTTTATCCACTAGATAGTGTTTCTTTCATCATTTTTCTATTAGGAAACTACAATAATATTTACAGAGTTGTCATTTTTACTTCCTACCATGTTCCTACCATGTTTCTACCAGATAATTAACTACAATAATATTTTCAAAATTATTACTTTTACTTCCTACCATGTTACTACCATGTTCCTACCAAATAATTAACAGGTTCTATTTTTGTTTAATGTTCAAATTCATGTTCCTACCATCTTCCTACTAGATAGTGCTCATGTAATGTTTAGCTACTAGATATTGCTTCTTTTATCAGTTATCTATAAAAAAAACTACATTAATACTTTCATATTTGTCATTTTTACTTCATGCCAAATAATTAACTACATTAATTTTACAGATTTGTCATTTTTACTTCCGACCATGTAATTAACTACATAATATTTTCAGATTTGTCATGTTTTCCTTCCTACTATATTTCTATCATATATCGAATAGTTGAAAAAAATATATAAAAAAGTATATCACAATGGATGGCGTTTCGAAGATAAAAATGAAACGAACAAAAAACTCTAAAGCGATATGTCTAAAAAATGAACAGATTAAAAGATAATAACAAAATAAGATGAGAAAATTAAACAAAAGCATGACATCATCTGTGATGTTATCAGTTGGTAGTGGAGGAGAACATGATAACTTGAAACGTATAGAAGGTGATTTTGAAACTTATTTGGTCAAAAAGTTATGGACCAAAACTTGGGTTGATATAAATCCTTAAAATCAACCCATTTATAAAATTTCCCCTATTGTTTCATTCAATGCACCAATGTTATTATAACGTACATAACATTAAGTTGAAGACTAGTTCACGATAATGTTAGTGTAAGTTAATATCATTGTATTTATAATACGAGTGTAAAATATTTGTTTCTTTATTTTATGTCAATACATTTTAGTCTTACAAATGTATTTTGACATATCATTTTCAGATTTTTCAATTTGAACTGGCTTTACCTATAATTTTTTTATACCATTATTTTTAGTCTACCAAATCAGAAATAGTGGCAGTATGCAATTTTACGTGTTGAACCGAAAGGTATAGTATTAATTGTTGGTCTTGGTTGACTTAAACAACACGGACAAAGGGGGTGAATGTCCTAACTTTGAAAACTAGATCGCTTTTTAAGATATAAGTCTTTGAAAATTTTTACTAAGTGCACTAAGTTAGTTTATATTATTAAATGATTGTAGAGACGTAATCCAAACAAAACTCACAAACTAAATCTCAATTTGGTAGACTTTGCTAAGTCAAAATACTAAAGAAACACATAGAAAATAAAACGTAGATATAAAATGTGATGCGTGTTGAGCGAATACTTTGAAGAGTGATATAAAATAGATAAAGTTAAGAGAGTCAAACACTGCAATTTTATCTTGGTTCAGCAACTTATGCCTAACCCAGTCCCAGGACCTTCTGCAAGCTTTAATCCACTAAGTTGACTCCTTTAACTATACCGAGAAGCTTTCATAATGGGTATATGATTACAACGAGTACCTTCATTACTAAATCTAATCCTCCAATAGTTTGAGAACCCTTCTCAAACCTGTTATCACTCATGTATAGAATAAAGATGAAGAGAACAACTTATACACGTTGTTTCTTCTTATAAATAAGATTGATTATAATTTGTGATCCTACAAGATTTTGCAAAGAACAAAGATTAAAATTTGGAATGTTATTCTAATTTTGGGAATTTCTGATTGCTGAGTTAATTACGCAAAGCTTTAGCACTTAGGAAATTCCAGGTGTATTCATTAAGTTTGAACCGCTACCTTCAGTCTTCTATTTATAGATGAATGTTGAAGTAGCCATTGCAAACTTGCC
This sequence comes from Euphorbia schlechtendalii, assembly GCA_949673415.1. Taxonomy (NCBI): domain Eukaryota; kingdom Viridiplantae; phylum Streptophyta; class Magnoliopsida; order Malpighiales; family Euphorbiaceae; genus Euphorbia; species Euphorbia schlechtendalii. Next base: position 19,691 of record CATIWQ010106897.1, read on the forward strand.
TGTGAGCACGAATTTTTGTAACACCGAAAGTCGATGATGATTAATTCATTTTCATACTTTGTTTATTCAAATATTTTGGGTTCAAAATTAATTGTTGGGATATGCCTTCGAGACCAATAAAGACGAGCCTAAATACCTTGAAACAGATTAAAAATCGCTAACACATGTCAACAATTGGGGCAGAGAGCCTACCGGGCTCACATGATCCTAATACCACCATCATTGACCCTCTATTTAGATATCTAATTCTGGTATCAAGTTCACCTTTGTTTCTTGATTATTTGGCCGAATTTGATCCATTTTTTCCTTTTCAAACCCACAAAAAATGATAGTGGGACCACAAAATCAGTACCGAGATTAACCTAAATTGGAAAAATATTGATTTGTATCCTTTATCTGTGGAATTAATTTTTTACCCAAATCAAACCTACTTTTTTGCTATAAATATGACCTGAATTTTTGTATTTCGGGCCAGATTTTGACACAAAATTCATATAATCTCACAAGCCAAATACTCAAAGAGCTCTTCTTGAGTTTGTGAAAGGTTTTGAACAAAGAGGGGAATTAATAGGTTCATAGATTGTAGTAATAGTCTTATTGTAACAAGCCCAAGAATGACCTAACCTCTTTCTTTGTCTTCCGTGCAAACATGTCATGAATGGCCTTTTTTATATTGAGATTTATCTCAATTCCTCGTTGACTGACAATGTGCCCCAGTAATTTACCAGAAGTCACCCCACATATGCACTTCTTTAAGTTTAATCTCAAGTTGTACTTCTCGATCCTAATGAGGAACTTGTCTAGGATAGTTAGATGTTCTTCTCAAGTCATAGACTTTACTAGTATGTCATCAACGTATACTTTAACTTCTTTGCGAATCATGTTGTGTAGCAAAACTGTCACAACCCTTTAGTAGTGTTTGAAAGGTTTTGACTTTAATAACTCCTAAGTTTTTTTATTTAATAATGAAGCCAAAAACCTTGTCTCCCACTTTCCTACTGATAAGATATAAGTTCAAAATACGAACAGGTGTTGTCAGTACCACTTATCTAAATAGAAAAGTGGCGACCACTGCAAGTATACAGTTACGATGTAGTTCAAAATATGAACAGGTGTTGTTAGTACAGCTTATCTAAATAGAAAAATAGTGACCACTGCAAGTATACAATTACGATGTAGTTTAAAAGATATCGATCCCACAGGGAAGGACTAGGTCTAAAGATCAATAAGAAAAAAGGAATAAAGAAAATAACATATTTTTGGATTTTAGTTGGGAGGATTAGAATGAAGAATGGATAGATATATGTATGGAAGACTAGAGATTCTAAATATATAGATTTTCCCTACGAAATAAGTATAGCAGAGAAAACATGTGAGTTCAATAAAGATGTTACGATTCACTAAACTAATCTAACAGACTCGGTTCAAAACACCCAGATGTTCAATTATTCGTCGTAGAGCAACACATGAAATAACTTTTCTAAACTTAGTGCAAACGAATTAAGACAATTATATAAACCTGGATAACGTCAATACTATGCTTAGTATGGGTCGTTCTCACATAGCCATATTTAGCAAGTTACCATTCCAAAAATGTTGGTTCACTAAACAGCGTTATATCACAGATCCAGTGATTATACACGATGTTGTTAACCCCAAAACTACTCTTAAAATTAACTCCAACGCATATAACTTGATTAATATAAAAGACTTAACACAAAATACGCATTATGACACATAGACATATCATAAACTTCAAAATAGAAAGTATAAGTAGAAAGCAAAGCAAAGTTGTAAGGTATGCAAGTGAAAGCTAAAGTTGATTAAACCGTATCCACTCTTTAATGGGAGTCGTCAATTCCCGCAATTCTTGTGTCTGCTTTGAATGCGGTCTCGGCCCGTACAGAACCTTCGCTAGGATGATATTCTTTGCGAATATCGAACAAACAAATATTGAAGAACGAAAACTTTTATTGATAAGTGATTTGCAAGTACACTTATACAACAATCGCTCAAGAATATAGAGAAATCTAATGATCGAAACAAGGATTCGAATCACTTAAACATTTTCTCGCTAACACTTATGAACGTAACGAAACTAGATATCTTACTCTCTATGTACACACACTATACATAACCCTATAATTGCACTCTAATGCTACATGAAATTGTAAGGTTTGAAACCCTATTTAGAGAGTTCGAAGGGTTACGTCTATCCAAACGAAGAGTTGTGTCCATTGATGAAAGATTGCATCACTTCATTGTGATTGGTTGAGAAGCTTCAATCTTATCCATAATGGATAAGCACCTTTTCATGATTGGTTCACTTCTGATAAGTGTCTTTTCGTTGGTAGTTGATGGCGGTTGATCATTCTTATCTGGCGGTTGGTAGTTAAGAAGATTTGACCAAAAAACCATCCAAGTTGCGACCACGATATACAAGTCGCGATCGTGAATTTTTGTTTGACAATTTTCTTCTTCTGAAGTGTATCAAGTCGCAACCGCGAATTGTTGTCATGACCGTGAATTGTGCTTTTCTTCATAATTCTTCTTGTAACTTCACTGATCTTCGACAGCTTCTATCCTAAGCCAAATCTTTAAGTTCCACGCATCTTTTCAACCTTTTTCACTCTTTTTACATAGAATTCCACTTTAGATCATTTTACTCCCAAGATTTGCACAAAAAACAACTACATACCACATGAAATCTTTTATATGAAGTATAAAAATGACTTAAACTATAATGTTTAGTGTGTAAAATTATATTGATAATAAGTGTAATTATATACTTATCATACCCCCACACTTACCTTTTTCCTTGTCCTCAATGTAAATTCAACAAAAGTGTATAAATTGGTAATCAATTTCGTACCTCATTTGGTGAAAGACTATTGCAATGAGTACCACATTCCCACGTTGCATAAGATTCAAGTAGAAGTTCAAAATTTCCCACAAATTAGTAATGTGTAATTTATATAGTCTAGTTGTATACCTTTATTCTTAATGGAGAGTTAATCGAATCGCATCTTCATATAAGCGTTATATGCATACTCGAATATTTCCTTCTCTTAAGCATAGTATAAAGTATAAAGGACATAGAAAGCACGCTTTGATTAATTTTCTCTCAAGGCATTTTTATGCTCCATACTACTCTCCCCTTTTTTCAGTGGTTGCATTTTATGCTCCATACCACTCTCTCATTTTTTTCTTTTAAGCATATGTTTTTGAAATACTTTGTACTTTGCATCCATTTTTCATGCTATGGTTTTTTTTCTTTTTTAACTCATTGTATGGTTGCAGTTTCTGCTCCGTACCATTCCTCACCTTTTGCATAATCCTCTCTTTCTTTTGATTTTTCTTTTAATACCCTCATCCTTTATTGATCAATTTCAAAGTATTATGGCTATAGTTTCCCAACACTTTAAACACATAGGACTTATTCGAGATTTGCATATAAAACTCATAGTAAGAATACTATTAGATATTACTCCACTTAAACTTTTCAGAAGCATTAAACTAAAACTATATAACTTATACTAATTCATGTTGCATTGAAATATATATCGAAACTTGGAATGTTCCTCTCGGATGTTACTCACCACTCATCCTTATCAAATGTTGTGCTAATAACGCTCAATTTCAACATGCACTCAAATTTTGCACTAACATAAAACTTGTAATACCTAACACTCACAATAACCTTGGACAAATGTTAGTAAAGTATAAGAATGGATAATTTATAAATAAAAAAAATTTCAAATTCTTCGATTTTTTTATTTTATTCATTTTTTTGGATTTTTCAAGATTTACAATTGCCCCCCCACACTAAAGAACACAATGTCCTCATTGTGAGAGATTTTATTAAAAAATGAAAAACTAAACAAACAACTAAATAGTCTAAAAAATATGAAAAAGAAAAGGAAAGAAAGGAGAAAGCCCGTTTATTGTGAAAGAGAATCCGGGCACATGTTGCGATCGCGAATGCCTATCGCGATTCCTTCAAAACAGGAACAAAAGATTTTGTTCTATAACTTCACGAGCATGATCTATATTCGCGATCACAATCTTCTTCAATTCTTCTATTTCTTCAATTTTTAGACTTAGTACCTAGAAAAACTAAGAAAAACAAACGTATTAAATATAATTTCCCGTTCTCCAACAATTTGATCTCTAGAACGCACTTGCCTTCCCCGGTAACGGTGCCAAAAACTTTTTCGCAAGGTTTCAACTTTAATAACTCCTAGAATTTTTTATTTAATAATGAAGCCAAAATCCTTATCTCCCACTTTCCTAACAATAAGATATAAGTTCAAAATACGAACATGTGTTGTCAGCATTGCTTATCTAAATAGAACAACTGTGACCAATGCAAGTATATAATTACGATGTAGTTTAAAAGATATTGATCCCACAGGGGAAGACTAGCTCTAAAGATCAACAAGAAAAATGGAATAAAGAAAATAAAATATTTTTGGATTTTAGTTGGGAGGATTAGAATGAAGAATGATAGATATATGTATGGAAGACTAGAGATTCTAAATATATAGAGTTTTCCTATGAAATAAGTATAGCAAAGAAAACATGCAAGTTCAACAAAGATATTACGTTCACTAGACTAATTTAACATAGTCGGTTCTAGACACTCAGATGTTCAATGATTCACCGCTGAGCAACACAGGAAATGACTTTTCTAAATCTAGTGCAAACGAATTAAGATGATTATATAAACTTGGATAGCAATATTACTATGCTTAGTATGGGTCGCTCTCACATAGCCACATTTAGCAAGTTACCATTCTAAAAATGTTGCCTCACTAAACAATGTTAAAATCACAGATCCAGTGATTATACACAATCTCGTTAACCCCAAAACTACTCTTAAAGTTAACTCAAAGGCATATAACTTGATTAATATAAAAGACTCAACAGAAAGTACACATTATGACACATAGACATATCATAAACTTTGAAATAGAAAGTATAAGTAGAAAGTAAAGCAAAGTTTTAAGGTATGCAAGTGAAAGCTAAAGTTGATCAAACCGTATCCACTCTTTAGTGGGTGGCATCAATTCTCGCAATTCCTGCGTCTGCTTTGAATTCGGTCTCGGCCCATACAGAACCTCTGCTTGGATACTATTCTTTGTGAATATCGAACAAATGAATGTTGAAGAATGAAAACTTTTGTTGATAAGTTATTTGCAAGTACACTTATATAACAATCGATCAAATATGTAGAGAAATCTAGTGATCGAAACAAGGATTCGAATCACTTAAACATTTTCTTTGTAACACTTATGAACGTAGCAAAAATTAAATAATTTCACTCTCTATGTACGCACACACTATATCTGTCACTTTTCTAATTCCAATGCCACACCATGCATAAAATTTGTAAGGTTTGGAGCCCTATTTATAGAGTTCGAAGGGTTGCATCTATCCAAACGAAGGATTGTGTCCATTGGCGAAAGATTGCATCACTTCATCGTGATTGGTTGAGAAACTTTAATCTTACCCATAATGGATAGGCATCTATTCATTATTGGTTGACTTCTGATAAGTGCCTTTTCATTGGTAGTTGATGGCGATTGATAGAGGTTGATCATTCTTATCTGGCAGTTGGTAGTTAAGAAGATTTGACCAAAAACCGTTCAAGTCGTGACAGCGATATAGAAGTCGCGACAGTGAATCTTTGTTTGACAATTTTCTACTTCTGAATTGTATCAAGTCACGACCGCAAATTGTTGTCACGACCGTGAATTTTGTTTTTCTTCAGAATTCTTCTTGTAACTTCATCGATCTTTGATAGCTTCGATCCTAAGCCAAATCTTTAAGTTCTACGCATCTTTTCGCACCTTTTTCACTCTTTTTACATAGAATTTCACTTTAGATACTTTTACACCCAAGATTTACCTAGTATCTGCATTTGCACTAAAACAACTACATACCACGTGAAATCTTTTATATAAAGTATAAAAATGACTTAAACTATAGTGTTTAGTGTGTAAAATTATATTGATAATAAGTGTAATTATACGCTTATCAGACAACTGCAAGCAAAAAGTTGTGATGTAGTTTTAAAAGATATCAATCCCACAGGGAAGGAATTCGGTTCTAAGGATCTATTAGAGTTACTGGATGAAAGAAAATACAATTAGTTGAAGGTTTTGAATGGTAAATTGATGAATAGACAAATGCATGAACAGATTAGAGAAGATGCAAAGTATATAGATATCCCCTAAGAACAAGTATAGTATACTAAAATATGCAAAACAATCAAGAATGTTTTACGCAATAGATAACTTCAACAAACTCGGTTTAAGATGCCCAAATATCCTATGATTCACTGTAGAGCAAAACATTAAATGACTTTTCTAGATCCAGGGTAAACGAATTATGACACTTATAAGAACTTGGATAACAATAATACTATGCTTTGTACAGGTCGCTCTCACATAGCCATATTTAGCAAGTTACCACTCCAAAAATGTTAGCTCACTAAACAACGTTATAATCACGGATCCAATGATTATACACAATCTTGTTAACATCGAAACTACTCTTAAAGTCAACTCGAAAGCATATAACTTTATTAATATAAATGGTGTATGATGAAATACTCGTTATGAAACATAGACATATCATGAACTTCGAATTCGAAAGTATAAGTAGAAAGCAAAGTAAAGTTGTAAGGTATGCAAGTGAAAGCTAAAGTCGATCAAACTGTATCCACTCTTTAATGGGAGTCGTCAATTCCAGCAATTCCTATGTCTACTTTGAATTCGGTCTAGACTTGTACAGAACCTCCACTAGGATGCTATTTTTTGTGAATATTGAACAAATGAATGTTGAAGTACAAAAACTTTTTTTGAAAAGTGCTTTGCAATTACACTCATACAACAATCGCTTGAATATGTGGAGAAATCTAGTGATCGAAATAAGAATCGAATCACTTATACATTTTTCTCTCTAACACTTTGAACTTAGCGAAATCTATATGTTTCACTCTCTATCTATGTCATACACATTACACCATCTACACACTGCTACCATTGCACGAAAATGGTTGGATTTAACCCTATTTATAGAGTGCGAAGGGTTACGTGAAATCTTTTATATGAAGTACAAAATGACTCTAAATTACATCATTTTATAAGTAAAAATATTAAGATAATAAGTGTAATTATACACTTATCACACCCCCGCTCTTAACTTTTTCCTTATCCTCAAGGTAAACACAACAGAAGTGTATAAAATAGTAATTCAAGTTCGTACCTATTTTGGTGAAAGACTATTGTAGTGAGTACCACATTCCCACGTTGCACAAAGTTCAAGTAAAGTATACGAAATTTCCCAAAAATTAGTTATGTGTAATATATATAGTTCAGTTCCATACCTTTGCTCTTAATGGAGGTCCAATCGAATTGTGTCTTCATATAAGCGTAATATGCTAGCTCGAATATTTCCTTATCTCAATTATAGTATAAAGAATAAAGGACAAAGGGAGCACACTTTGAAAAGATTGATATAAAGGCATTTTTAGGTAACCTAGGATGCTAAAAATTTTTAGTGGTTGCATTTTATTCTCTATACCACTCTCCCCTTTTTTAGTGGTTGCATTTTATGCTCCATACCACTTTCTCTCATTTTTTTTCTTTTCAAGCATATGTTTTTGAAGTACAGATTTGTACTTTGAACCCATTTTTCATGCTATGCCACTTTTCTTTTTTCACTCATTGAATGGTTGCAGTTTCTACTCCGTACCATTCCTCACCTTTTGCATAACTCATTGGTTATCCTCTCTTTCTTTTGATTTTTTCTCTCAATACCCTCATCCTTTATTGATCACTTTCAAAGTATTATGGCTATAGTTTCCCAACACTTAAACACACTCAATACTTATAGGATGTATTCGAGAATAGCATATAAAACTCATAGTAAGAACACTACTAGATATTACTCCACTCAAAATTTATCGGTAGCATTAAGCTAAAACTATATAACTTATACTAATTCATGTTGCATTGAAATTATATCGAAACTTACTTGGAATGTTGTTATTGAATGTTACTCACCACTCATTCTTGTTAAATGCTAAATGTTGTGCCAATCTACTAAAGCGCTCACACTCTCAACGTGCGCTCATACTCAAAACAAAAATTTTGTTGAAATATGCACCAACATCGAACTTGTAATGCCTAACACTCACAATAACGTTGGTTATATGCTAGTATAGTATAGGTATGGATAAGGTATAAACAACACAAAATCAAGAAAAAATTTCATATTCTTCAACTTTTTAATTTATTTGATTTTTTTGGATTTTTGGGATTTTTTTACAAATGCCCCCACACTAAAGAACAAAATGTCCTCATTATGAGTGACTGTATTAAAAATGAAAAATAAACAAACTGTACAAAACCTAAACCTAAATGGGAAACAGATAATCATTCGGAAGGGATCAACTCGGTCAACAGGTCAATCTTATAATAAGATTCCTCAAATCTCTCTCAATGTCAAACATCAGCGTATGAATCTCGTTGAATTTCTTATGAATTGAGATTTGCGCTTCCATAAGTTCGTTCAACCTTCCCTGGAGGTTGGTTGCTTTATGCTATTCTTCCCTTGCCTTTTCCCTTTCTCTTCTTCTATCATCATCCACTCTCTCATCCCATGATTTCCAATCATGGGTGATCCTAACTTCTCCTATGCACTTTTCCAAAAATCCATACTCGAAGAATACGTCTGTGTTTAATTTGGTAATATCATCTTCATTAGTAAAGACTTCAGTGGAATAAGGCATTCATCTAATTTGTCCCAACAAATTCGCCATCATACGAGACCCATATTCTGTTACTCGAGATTTTGGGTGGAATACATAAGTGTCTCCATCATTATTCCTGAAACATCAACAAGCGTGCCATTCCAAATCGCTTCCATTACAAACAATTCTTCAGGAATGACAATATCGAAAGTTGACTTACCAAACAATGCACCACTTAAATAGAAGTGCAAGGCGATCAAACAAGGATATTGAATCCACCAACTATAGGTAGATGATTGTTTGAACTTAGTCTAGTCGATGAGGAGGTTCCATGTGGGTAAAGGATCCCATCCAGGAAGCATCTTGTTGTAGCAGTCTATTGGGAATCCCATATACTTGTTAAGTGCCTTCTTGTCAACTTGTACTCCCTTCCTTGATGATGATAAATTATGCAGTCCTTTTTATCATTCTTCCATGCCAATGTTACCAACATCTCCATGAAGTTCTCAACATTATTCCCCAGGGTTATGTTTGAATAAATGACAAAGTTCAGAACTCTTAGATAGTACATCACTCTGTCATAAACCCCAAGATTAATGAAACTGTTCCTATTAATAGTATAGAAACTCTTAAATTTAGCATTCTTGATCATCTTGTAGTGATCTCCTTCTTCACGAGAGTAGATAGGGAATGGTGCCTCATACCATTCTTAAAGGTTTGAGGGAGGAACCAGATTGGATTTATTTATTGGAACCATGTTGAATTGAAAAGAAATTGAAGGAATGAAATGGTTTCAGATTTGAAAAATTGTTGATTAAAAAAAGATAAGAATTTTAGATTTTCAGAAGTGAGAACTGATGTACAATCACACATCAATTTATAGAGTTTGGAAAAATAACCGTCGAATAACTGCTACAGTTTTCACACAAGTTACGATCGTGACTATATATCGCGATCATGACTTACGAGAATTGAGAAATAGAAAGTTTTGTATAGGGATTCACGAGCATGATATCGAGTCATGAATGTGAATAAATATAAGAAAATCTTCTATTTTTCGAGAATTCAGATGTAATAATGTGACTTATCACCTCCAAGATGATTATTTCATATTCTTTTTCACATCTATGTTAGGATAGACAAATTATACAATTCAGGAAAGAAATAAATAGATATAATTTAAAACTCTATCATATTCTTCCAGTATTTGATCTTAAAAAATGCACTTGACTTCCCTGGAAATTTGATCTCTAGAACGCACTTGCCTTCCCCGGCAACGTTGCTAAAAACTTGTTCGCCACTTTTCTACTGATAATATAAAAGTTCTAAGTATGAACAGGTGTTGTCAGTTTCACTTATCAAATAGAAAAATGATGATAACTACAAGTAAATAGTTGCGATGTAGTTTTAAAAGATATCGATCCCATAGGGAAGGAATTCGGTTCTAAGGATCAATTAGAGTTACGAGATTAAAGAAAATAAAATTAGTTGAAGGTTTTGAATGGTAAACTGATGATTAGACAGATGCATGAATAGATTAGAGAAGATGCAAAGTATATAGATATTCCCTAAGAACAAGTATAGTATAGTAAAATATGCAAAATAATCAAGAATGTTTTATTCACTAGATAACTTCAACAAACTTGGTTCTAGATGCCCAAATATCCTATGATTCACCATAGAGCAACACATTAAATGACTTTTCTAAATCTAGGGTAAATGAATTATGACACTTTTAAAAACCTGGATAACAATAATATTATGCTTAGTATGGGTCGCTCTCACATGGCCATATTTAGCAAGTTACCACTCCAAAAATGTTGGCTCACTAAATAGCATTATAATCACAGATCCAGTGATTATACACAATCTTGTTAACCCTAAAACTACTCTTTTGTCAACTCGAAAGCATGTAACTTTATTAATATAAATGATGCAAGATGAAATACTCTTTATGACACATAGACATATCATAAACTTCAAATTAGAAAGTATAAGTAGAAAACAAAGTAAAGTTGCAAGGTATACAAGTGAAAGCTAAAGTTGATCAAACCATATCCACTCTTTAATGGGAGTCGTCAATTCTCGCAATTCCTGCATCTACTTTGAATTCGGTCTCAACTCGTACAGAACCTCCGATAGGATGCTATTCTTTGTGAATATTGAACAAATGAATGTTGAAGAACACAAAATTTTATTGATAAGTGCTTTGCAATTACACTCATACAATAATCGCTCGAATATGTGCATAAATCTAGTGATCGAAACAAGAATTGAATCACTTATACATTTTTCTCTCTAACACTTTGAACTTAGCGAAATCTATATCTTTCACTCTCTATCTATGTCATACACGTTACACCATCTACACACTACTACCATTGCATGAAAATGGTTCGATTTAACCCTATTTATATAGTATGGAGGGTTGTGTTTATCCAAATGAAGAGTCGTGTCCATTGAAGGGTTGCATCATCTTCAATGTGATTGGATGCAAGAATTCATTCTTGTCATCAATGGATAGGCACCTTTTTGTGGCTTCATTATCCCTAAAAGGTGTCTTTTCGTTTAACAGTTGATGGCGGTTGATCGATCTTATCCAGCGGTTGGAAGTTGAGAAGAGTTATCCAAAACTGTCACAAGTCGCGAGCGTGATATACATGTCGCGATTGTGAATATAAGTTGGTAAATTTCTGTTTGTGAAGAATGATAAGTCGCGATCGCGATAGATAGTTGCGGGCGTGATTTGTCCAATCGTGAATAGGAATCACAATTGTGACATGTGCTTTTCTTCATGGTTCTTCTTTGCAACTTTGCCAATCTTTGACAACTTCGATCCTAAGCCAATTCCTTGCATTCTACGCAACTTTTTGCATCTTTTTCACTCTTTTTGCATAGAATTCTATCTTTGATCATTTCACTCCGAAGATTCACCTAGTTTTTACACTTGCATAAAAAACAACTACATACCACGTGAAATCTTTTATATGAATTATAAAATGACTCTAAACCACATCGTTTATAAGTAAAAGTATCAAGATAATAAGTGTAATTATACACTTATCATTTACGACGGCTCTCTGGTTCTAAATCACTTGGAGCTTCTGGAAAAGAAGAAACAAACTCGTGTTTGAAGGAGTTTTGGACCGTGAAGACTTGTTTAGTGCAAATATCCACCGATGTTGGTTTTTCTTCAAGATTAGAAACAAGTCTTTTTCTGTTTCCTCTTCGAATCTTTTAGTTGATTCGGGCATTTTACGTTTGTAACTTGATTATGATCCTTGTATTTATTTGGGCACATCGCTTTTGTGACATGCACTTTTTAATGAAAAGATTTATGGGTGTTTTGTTGGCAAGCGAACGCATCAACCTAGTTGAGGTGTTCCTCTCTAAATTTTCACTCATTCCAATCTTTTTCCGATGGAGGGGAGGTTTTTCAAAAAAAAACAATGTATGTATGTATGTATAAAAAAATATATATTGGAGTTGTTACACATGAATATTGTACTCCTTAAGAAATTAAAAGTAAGAATTATCCATAAAATGGTAAAAACTTTGTATCACTTTTTTGGATGGAGAGAATTTATATTTTAAGATTACTAGTATAAAATTTCTTTTAACTAACAGAAACTTTTGCTTATTAACTTAAAAATATAAAGTCCAAACTTTAACTTATATACTGATAAAATTTATATATAATGTGGCATATTTTATTGGTTTGATGCACATAATATGATGTGAAGTACCGATAAGTATATTCTATTTATTTTGGTAGACCTAAGGGAAGTTATCGTAAGAGACATTTTATTACAAGTAAAAAATTAGTTTAGATTACTTATTAAATTTAGTACCATTGATACTTTCATTGCTAGTAGAAGAGACAATTATGAAGCAGACATGGATTCATTTGAAACTCATTTAATTCAAAAAAGAAATTAACAGATATAAAAAAAAGAAAAGGAAATACATGTAAAAGAAGGAATAAATAAATGTGGAGAGTGACAAATGCAGGCATTTGGGAGACCACTACACCACCCATTTGGACTCAAAGAAAAGCACATTCCACCCTTTGACTTAACAATTAGGGCAACCTTGTCATCATTATAACATAGCACCAAACTAACTAACGCTTTTATTTATTAGTGGACAATGTTTATGCCTTCACCTCATTTGATTTTGATTTCTATTTTACTCATTCCAATCAATTTGAGAGCCTTTGATTTATATATTTGTGATAAATTATGAGAATAATTTTTATATCAAAGTATAGCTCGTCTTGAGTAAACATGGGTTTGTAAGACAAATAATGGTTACTCTTGTACAGAAATCAATACTACGACTAGTAAAAAAAACTGTAGATCAATTGTGGACGTACCTTCTATGTGGAAATAAAAATATTTATCATATTCTACTTTGTATACTACTTAATTACTTATCAAAATGTCCATTTTCAAAATCTTGAATATGACCTCTACGTTTCTTCTCAATTTAAACAATTTTTTTTAACGAAAAAGACCGACTAAGGAAACTGAAAATCGAAAATCCCAACTAGGTTGGCACCCTCTAAATTGACTATCTTAGCCAGATAAAAATAATATTAATAAATCATAGTTGATCTCAAGACGAGATCAATAAAGTAGCGTACAAAAGCAGCAAGCTAGGATTAATTAAAACATCCGAAATGGCAAAGCTAACATGAAGATTTCTAGAAGTGAAAAAAGACCAGCAAAAGTGAATACTCGTAAAAAAGGGTCGTCATTTGGGGAAGTCCCATCAAAGACAAATGAGTTTCGACGAATCCAAAAGCGCCAAGCTATAGTAAACCATAAACTGGTCCCAAACTCTCTGCATAAACCGGGTTTGAAATAGCTTTGCCATTGAGTAACAAAGTTGGCCGCTGAAGGAGGGAAAGTGAAGTTAATCCCCAACCATTTGAAAGCATGCCACCATACTACGATACTCTTCTCACAAAACATCAAGAAATGAGCCAAGCTTTCTGAGTCTTCGCAAAAGGGGAAGCGGCTGTCAATAATTGCGCCTCAACCTCTTTGGAGGAGGAAGACTTTAGTCGGGAGACGTTCGGGAAAACAAGCCAAGCGAAGAATTTAATTTTTTGCTGCACTCTCGACCTCCAAATGACGTTGAAATTTATGTTTGGAGATGTCCATCGGTTGGTGAGGTAATAGGCCTTGCAAAAACTACTTGCTGGGAATTCCTTATTTGGTGTAAAACTCCATGAGCAAACATCCATCGATGTAAGGTAGACTAGTAGCGGTTGTGCGCCTAAGATGTGTTGTTGCTGCCCAAAAAACACGTCATTGCTGGGATGAAAAAGTGATGGGATGGCCATCTTAATCCGGCTACGAAGTTCTCTCTCGTATCATAATGCGAAGTCTGCGTCTCCAAAAGGGCCTATTGTACGGGTCGTTGCTAAAAATAAATGCACAACCTTGTTGAACTGTAGCATATTTTGTTAGATATGATGTATGCCCTATAGGAAATTAGGGAGATATATCTTAATTAGTTATAATTTACAAACAATTTCAGATTATTATTATTATTATTATTATTATTATTATTATTGTTAATAAAGGTGTTTTTCTTATATTTCAGTGCTTTTGTTTAATTTAGGTATCTCACTAGTATCATATATATGTGGTATTATATATGCACATTGATAAGACAAATTCCTTGACTACTTCATAGCGTAAAAGTGTAAAGACATAGTGGGAGCTATGTGGTGTGAGAACTGCACATACGTGTTACTACGAATAGTCTAAATATCCCTAGTCATAGTGTCATTGAGACTGGAAATTAATGAAGTGGGCAGACTAGCATGTGTAGTCTTACTCTTTGGATTAGATCTAAGCAGTCGATCTCACAAGCTGAAGGTGGTACCTTGAGTTAGCACTTAAATGAATTCGTGTAATACATTGGAGACCTCTATAAGATAAACACTTGGAAATAACTATATCCATGTGTCGGTGTCATGTCTTATTTTAGTAGTAGTACAAGTATCCTCAGACCTAAGATACTGGTTACCTTATGTAGGAGTTTCTATACTTTGGATCATACTTATTCATACCCTTGCGATCAGGATGGTACGTGTGTTATGGGTGTAGTGATAATCACATGTTGGTAAGTCGAGTAGTCAAAATGAGATTCATCGCTCCTAATATAGTGATATAATGGGAAATGTACCTTAAGGCCTCTTGTTGAAGGGATACACTCATAAACCTTTGATTAGAGTATAAGATTGATAGAATGGGTTTCTAGTCAATCCTGATACATTATGGCGAGTGGTGTTCTTCGTGAACAAGTCTAATTCCAAGATAGCTACGGCTATTACATGAGATATCACTTAATCCGAGCTCAATAAATTAGATGGTACTTAACATGATGGAAGGAGTGTATTGTATTGGTTACTACGATAGAACCGGATCAAGTCACAAGCACGTGAAGTTTCGAGTATTGGGAGATCATACGCCTTTGCTAGAAAGCTTATTTGATCATCTAGAGTTATCGAGTTCCATATTAGTCTAGAAGACTAAGCCTAAAGGTTCCCTGATGGGAATCCAAGTTTAGGTTAACCTCTAGCGGCTCTATACTTCGGGATCCTATGAGGTCTCACACTTTGGGTCTTTACCGGACTGATTAAAGAATATATAGACTGGGTCTATGTTGAGAATATTAAGGTTATCGATTCGTTGGATGAATTCTTAATTGGTTGGACCAAATTAATAATTAAAAGGATTAAAGGAGAAAATATGGAAAATTGCACTAGCGAAGCAAGGGAATATTTCCTGTTGTGAGTGGGCCCTAAACAAAAATGGGTTATTCAGAGTGGGGTTTGCGCGGCTACCTGGTGAGCTAAAAGGCTCCCAGGCTGCTAGAGCATGGGACAGACCCGCATGCGTTAGCTTAGCTTGCAAGCCCAGCTTGCGGTATAAGGTAAGCCCGTTAGAGTGGGCTGTGTGGCGGGTCAACTCGCGGATCCTGGGGATCCACGCGGTTGAGCCCGTTTATGGGATGGGATTTTCCCATTCAACATTGCTATATGAGGGGAGTTTTCAACACCCCTCTTCCTATAAATAGGCCTCTCTTCTCCTTCTTTTAACATACTTCAACTCAGCCTTTTTCTCTGAGTTCGACATCTTTTCTTGCGAGATTTTGCGAGATGCTACACGAGTTTCTCCAATGGACGAAGAATTCTTTAGAATGCTCTTTATATTTTGTTCGATTGGTCTAGCAGCTGCTATCTACCAACGGGTTCTACCTCAGATCTGTGTGGATCAATCGTAGAGGTTATCCTAGTTTGGAGGTTAGTGCCAATGGAAATCTACCGAATATCTCTAAGGGAATGCCACATCCAAAAGAGAGAAGCAAGCATCAATTGGTAATGTTCTTAACATAGATGCTAGGTTTCTTTTATAAGTTTTAAAACCTATTAGAATCTATGGAACATTTCAACTTAAGTTATATCAATCATAGCATGCTTGGGAGATCCTTTGGGGTTAATTTTAAGTTTTGAAATTCCTCCTTACAACGTTGCATGTTCAGTTACTATCTTGATTAACTAGCATATTTCCCATGGTAAAAGTTGAAGAGATCGGGAAATAAATTTTGCAATGAGTTCTCCGCCAACCAATTGTTAAACCAAAATGATGTTAACCTACCATCCACTAGTGCAGAAATGGCTTTTGGGGACGGTTTTTTTGGCTTTTCCGGACGGTTTTGAACCGTCCGCACAAGCTGCGACGCGATTGATAAGCATTAATGCGGACGGTTTAGAACCGTCCGGAATAAGGAGCATTGCGGACG